>LPNX011151784.1:642621-701671 GCA_001517045.1 Pseudotsuga menziesii
ACTTATATGCTAAGGTTTTAAAAACAATTACACAAGTAAATACACTTTCAAAAACTATTTCTTGATACAATATTTTGTTAAAACTTTTACATTTCTTAACAAACATGTTTTAGTAAAAGTATTCCATCTCTTAACAACAATTTCAACATGACTAAAAGCACTTTCAAAGACTATTGGTTGGTAAATGGTTTTTTTAATGTCCAAAGGCATACAATACCTTCCATTTGTTGAATTAAAATCAATGTAGAAAAAGAATATGTCAATGGATTTCATAAATTTCATACCAGTATTCAATATTGTTAAACACAAATTATTTCAGATTTACATTCAATGTATTCATTTTCATATAGATATTCAATACTATCAAACACAAAAGTTATAAAATCACATAGTAAAAAAGGACGCTTATATTAAAGAAACCCCCTTCTTTGCTAATAAAACTCAAAACTTGTTTTAATATTCTGCACATAGTAGGCTTGGAGTCTCTCTCTGAACTCTACATTTGCTTTCTGGGTCTACAAAAACTCTGAAAAAAAAAACGAAACTTTCATAAAAACAAATTGAAATGGTAAAAATCCTGTTATAGGTGAATCCATAAACAGTGATGGTTGAATCTGAACCACTTTTGAAATCCGAGTCTCTTCCACTTTTTGATACATCTACAAAACCATATATACACTGAAATTACAAGGTCTGAATTACTAAATATAAATCTGCATTTGAAATCTAAGAAAAATTGGAAAAAAAAATACTTTAAACTCTAAAATAAAAAGAAAGAATGTGTTAAAATGAAGTTCTAAAGTGACAAATAGTCTTATGTAACCAAAGATTTCTTCTAGCAAAAATGCCAAATAAAAAGAATAAGATGAAAAGGAAAAGACATACATACCATTATCAACTTTCATATCTAGCCTTGGTTCAAAAGCCATTGGAATCTTAGAGAAGTGCCTTGTCCTTGCCCTTGGCAATGCAGTGGTATCTTAAAGACGGTTGGGAAGCCAAGTCCATGTATCTTTAGTAACACTGTAAGCAAGAATATCTTTCACCTTTCTTTCTTCTTCAAAGACTATGAATCATGCGTTATCCCCCACTCCTACGCAACAGTTAATGCAGTCAACAGAAAACCTGGAAGGGGGCAAGAACATATCGTGCCATTCCTAAAATCTCTCAAAATTGGAAGGGGGCAATCTTGCAATCTCCTTCTTCCAAGACGACGATGAAGAAGAGGAGTTCACCGTTACCTTTTCCAACTCCCATATCATAACCTCCAAAAGCTCATCATTGTTTATCAATATATGCGCCGTGACTAGAATCCGTGACCCGCAGGTGAATAGGTGAGGCGCCATGTATTGGTCGTCATCTATCTCAGGCAATAGCTTAATGATAGAAGTCCCCTCTGAAATGTAGTAAACCACAACCGTCCACCGCATAGAAATGCCTGACAAGCAGTAGAAACAACCGTCGCAGAAAACCAGTTGCCTCCCCACACACTTCACATATTCTGGCAATTGTCCTGCAATTCTCCTGCCCACAACCACGACTTTATAAGAGTTTCTACTGTCACTCACGATGCCCGTGTTAAAGATCTCAATATGCGATGACAAAACAGGAAGTTTTAAAGCCATTCTTGTGAGAGGATTATAAATTACAAATTCCCATGGCTGATCCAATATAGTACTACGACCAAGGTCCAGCAAGAACAGGCCAGCTGTGGATCCGTAGCAATGTGCATCAAGTGTATATTTATTTTTATCTCGATATTGTAGGAGGGAAGAGATGGAGACTGACGAGTTCTCCTTCCAGATCTGATTGAAGAAGCAGAAAGCAAATGATCCGGGACCGATCAGACCTTTCTTCCCCATCTATTAGATCCACCGACCTGCAAAGTCACCAGCCATGGATTCCTGTTAGGGGTTTCTTTACCCATTTGCTTGTTATAAATTCTTTTGACGATAGAAGGGCATTCCATTCCTTGGACACACTGCGAAATCTACAAATAGTCTCCATTGGCAACCAAGCCAATATTTCCTCCATCAGATTCACATGCAACACGAGCAGATCATAACAGTTAATCATGCCAACCATTTCAGTTAACCTCTATTGAACAGAACTGAAAAATGAAAATGATCCACTTGACTTTTATTGAACATAACTGAAAAATGAAATGAGGAAGACTTTGATTCAAAAAATTAGTGCTAAACAAATACAATCTAAAACACAAGAATTAATAATGGCTAAAAATAACTTCGCTACATCCAATCATTGACTGTTTTTTGATGTCTTTAGATACACATTAAAGTGGACATGTTTCAAGCTGGCAGACTTTCTTCAAAGGTAAGAATTTTTATTAATTTAAATTTTATTTTTGACTTTAAACTTCTTACCACCTCAATGGTCAACTTTATGTATTTTTATTATTTTCTTACCACCTCAATGGTCAACCTTGTGTATTTTTATTATTATTTTTACCACCTCAATGGTCAACCTTATGTATTTTTAGCATTTTCTTACCACCTTTATGGTGAACCTTATGTATTTTTATTATTTTCTTACCACCTGCATGGTCAACCTTATGTATTTTTATTATTTTTCTTACCACCTCAATGGTCAGCCTTATGTATTTTTATTATTTTTCTTTTAAAACATCCTTCAAAGTCTACCACATCATTTAAAATTCATGGGAGTGTGTCCTCCACATCTTCATAGGGTTGCATCAAGCCACTAGGGCTTTTAATGGCATGCCATGTGCAAGGTGCCCTCATGGGCTTCAAGCTTCTCACTAAATGGACCATCATCAATCCAATGTGTTTGGGTGTCTAAACCACATCAAGTGCAAGCAATGGGCATCAAGGTCTTCACAAGGTTATATGACTTCAAGTCACCAAATACCACATCATCGTGTCATCTAACCATGTCAAGTGCAAGTAGAGGCTCCATGGCCTTTGCTAGGGTATCAGGGCCTTCATCATGGGTTCCAAGTCTTCATGGGCTTCTTCATCATACCAAGGACATGTTTATGGGTTCCATAGCCTGTCAAGGACCATAAAAGGTCATCATCATCATATAAGAGCTCCATGACCCCAACTAGGGTTGCAAGGTCATCAAACCACTAAGTGTGGGTCCAAGGACTTGATATGGACTTCTTCAACCACCTCAACCATAGTAGGAGACCCTTAAGGGTCGAGATCCATCATGACATCATCTGTGGGATAGTTGGGTCTTCTTATGGGGTACTATGATACCATCAAAGCATGAATGATCATAAAATGGGTCATTAATGCTTCTTGAACCCATCTACGGGTTCTCCGTCATCCATCAAGGTTTCAAGACCATCTTCAGGGTCTTCATCACCATTAGTAGGGTCTTTAGCATCTTCAACAAGGTGTTGGCTCCACGATCAATCCTTGTGGGTACAAGGACCTTGTCAACTGGGTACAAGGTGCTTCAAGGCACAAACCCACTCTATAAGGGGTCCAAGCCTCAAACCCACATTGTAAGGGGTCCAAGGCACTACAAGTGGGACTTGGTGGCATCAATGGCAATTTCATCAACATGCCCTTGAGTTATTTTTCTTAGATCTCTTTCTAAGATGTAGTCCTTACTCTTTTTGGTAGGATGTAATCAGAGATAACTGCATTCCATACACCACATCCTAATGATAGAAGTCCCCTCTGCAATGTTGTAAACCACAACCGTTCGTAGCATAGAAATGACTGACAAGCAGTAGAAACAACCCTCACAAAAAACCAGGTATCCTACAATTCTCCATGACTTCTCAATAGAATCGTATATTTGGACTGTAAGAATAAGATCTCTTACATCCAACGTAGTATTTACCCTTCCCACAACCACGACTTTATATGAGTCTCTATTATCATTCGCTATGATTGTAAACTACAAGTTCTAAAGCCAATCTTGTGAGAGGATTGTAAACTACAAATTCCCATCGCTGATCCAATATAGTACGACTAAGGTTCAACAAGAACAGACCAGTTGTGGATCCGTAGAATTGTGCATGAAGTGTATATTTAATTTTTATCTCAATATTGTACGAGAGAAGAGATGGAGACCGACGAAGTCTCCTTCCAGGTCTGATTGAAGAAGCAGAAATCCCGTGATCGGGGACCGACCCAACCTTTCTTCCCCCATCTATTTGATCCGCGAACTTGCACAATCACCAACCATGGATTCCTGTTAGGGGGTTCCATTACTCATTTACTTGTTATAAATTATTTTGACGATAGAAGGGCATTCCATTCCTTGGACACACTCTGGAATCTACAAATAAACTCCATTGGCAACCAAGTCAATATTTCCTCCATCAGATTCACATGTAACACCGGCATATCATAACACTTAATCATGTCACCCATTTCAGTTAACCTCTATTGAACAAAACTGAAAACCGAAAAATGATGCACTTAACTTTTATTGAACAAAACTGAAAAATGAAATGACTAAGTTTTATAACAAGGCTTTGATTCAAAACAACAATGCTAAACAAATACAATCTAAAACACAAGAATTAATCATGGCTAGTAATAACTCAACATAGTTTGGAAACATCCTCAAATCCAAAATCAAAAACTAGTTTATCTTGTAATTTTTTTCATTATATAAATGAGTTTACAATGGGCGTGCACTTCTAAGGATTCGGTCAATTTTCTCATTAATGACCTCCAAATCCAAGCCACTAAACCACCTCTAGCGCTCAGAGAATTAGTCAATATAAGCTAATATTAATGTGAGCTACTCATCGTTTGTTGGACCCATAGTATTTGGTATCCCATAGCCCATGGTATTTACCCTTAGGTATTTCATGTAATAATGCCTATATTATTGTATTGGGTTTTTGCTCAATAAATAGAGTGGAAAACTTACCACTGGAGTAATTTTCCTCTAGTGTTCTATCCAATATTTATTCTCTATTCTTGCTATCTCTTTTTGCAAATAATTCTAAGTGACATTGTTTTTTCTATCTAGATCTAGGTTGGAATGTCGCATGACTCAAAAGTTTGTTGTGATGTTGTGCATTCCAAAACGTTAAAGGGCAGAAACACCATTGGTGGACCAAAACACAGCCATTTTTCAGAATTTCTCCAAAGTGACAGTTCTCTCTATATATAACTAGGTCAAATTGTAATAATGACATAATGAGGGTACTAGAGCACCATTAGGTATATTTTCATCTTCATCAACCATGTCATATCATCATGCATTC
Organism: Pseudotsuga menziesii; assembly: GCA_001517045.1. NCBI lineage: Eukaryota > Viridiplantae > Streptophyta > Pinopsida > Pinales > Pinaceae > Pseudotsuga > Pseudotsuga menziesii. The sequence goes on from LPNX011151784.1 coordinate 647,843, forward strand.
CATGTCCTCACTTTCAACCATGCCATGTCATCACTTCCATTGTTATTCCTTTTCCTTCCACCGAGTTTACCCTACCATTATGTCCTTGGTTAATCCTTTGTCATTTCTGAACTCCTTTGACATCAATGACAACCACATTCAACGCCCAATATGTGGAGGATAGACATGCTACTTAGATCTTGACTTCATATAGCTTTGTGGGTTCAATAATTGTGTCAAAAAGGTGCACCTACATAACGATTTCCTAAAATGAAAATGGAAACATTAACACTCAAACACAATCAAGGAAGCACACCCCTTGTAGAGGTAGAGTGGGAAAGTGAGCCTCATAGTGAACATGGGCACCATGAACTAAACCCCCAAGTATATGCATGATTTATTTATCTCTACTTCACTCCCACGTAAATATGAGTTCAAAAGCCTCAAAATACTTGTTATATCTATTCAAGATGATCACCTATGCTAAGGTTGACCATCATCCTCTTAAAATCACAAAATATAGTGAGAGTAAACATCTACCTATAAAGGCTCACGATGGAGGAATCCAAAAGGAACATGTTATTTTTAAACATGAATGCGACAATCAAGATATGATGTAAGATGCAACCATGGTCCATCATTTTCAAGAGTGTTCTCCGTAAGATATGTCTCTATCTCATCAATTTAGATCCTTATCAGTGTGGGTGAAAAATAACCTTGTTTGACCCCAAATATGCTCCTAATGAAGTGAGAAAATCCTTTTGATGTGAGGAGACATCCTACATATGTGTCAAAGAACCTCAAAACACCACAATGAGAGATTCAAGGTGATAAATTTATTGCATTATTTGGAATAGGGATGCCCTTAAGACTAGGTCAAAATCATTCTAAAAGTATACCAAAAACAAAACTTGGAATGCCATTAACTAGCCTCAGCAATAATAGAAGAATGTGTCAATATATGATCATCATCCAATAGTTGTATACAATTTTGTTTTCCTCTAACAAATATTTCACAATCCACATATCAACAATTTTGTTTTCCTCAACTCTAATATTGAATTCATGTCATTATATCTAAATCACCAACCAAGTGTCCACTCTAACAAATATTTCACAATCCACATATCAACAATTTTGTTTTCCTCAGCTCTAATTATTAATTCATGTCATTATATCCAAATCGCCAACAAGAGTGTCCACACTAAACATTGAGTATTCTAAACTTTAACAAAATGTAATAGAGAAACACTAACCAATAAATATACATTATGAAAGCTTATATGCTAGGATTTTAACAAGAATTACACAAGTAAATACACTTTCAAAAACTATTTGTTGATACAATATTTTGGTAAAACTTTTACATTTCTTAACAAACATGATTTAGTAAAAGTATTCCATCTCTTAAGAACAATTTCAACATAACTAAAAGCACTTACAAAGACTATTGGTTGGTAAATGGTTTTTTATGTCCAAAAGCATACAATACCTTCCAATTGTTGAAGAAAAAGAATATCTCAATGGTTTCAGAAGTTTCATACAAGTATTCAATATTGTCAAACACTAAAATTATTTCATATTTGGATCCAATGTATTCATTTTCATATAGATATTTAACACGGTCAAACACAAAAAAAAAATTATAAATCACATAGTAAAAAATGAGGCTTATATTAAAGAAACCCCCTCCTTTGCTAATAAAACTCAAAACTTGTTTGAATATCCTGTGCATAGTAATTTCGCAGTCTCTGAACTCTACACAAAAATCACATAGTAAAAAAGGAGGCTTATATTAAAGAAACCCTCTCCTTTGCTAATAAAACTCAGAACTTGTTTGAATATTTTTCACATGGTATTCTTGCAGTCTCTGAACTCTACTTTTGCTTTCTGAATCTACAAAAGTTCTATGAAAAAAAAAACTTCCATAAAACAAATTGAAATGCTAAAAATCTTGTTATAGTTGAATCCATAATAGTGATGGCTGAATTTGAACCACTTTTGAAATGGGAGTCTCTTCAACTTGTTGATACATCTGCAAAAGCATATATACACTGAAATTACAAGGTTTGAATCACCAAATATAGATCTTCATTTAAAATCTAAAAAATTATAAGGTCTGAATCAGCAAATATAGATCTTCATTTAAAATATTTATCTTCCTTTAAAATCTAAGAAATTACAAGGTCTGCATCATCAAATATAGATCAAAATTTAAGAAATTACATCACCAAATATAGATCAAAATTTAAGAAATTACAAAGTCTGAATCACCAAATATAGATGTTTATTTAAAATCTAAAAAAATTTAAATAAAATAGAAAACAAAAAACAAAAAAAAAGCAAGGTCTGCATACCTTTATCAACCTTGATATCTGGCCTTGGTTCAAAAGCCATTAGAATCTCACAGCTGTGCCGTTTAATAGCAGTGGTGCCTAGAGGACGGTTGGGAAGCCACGTCCATGTATCTTCAGTAACACTGTAAGCAAGAATATCTTTCACCTTTCTTTCTTCAAAGAAGATGAAGCATGCGTTATCCCCTACTCCTACCCAACAGTTAATGCAGTCAACAGAATCCCTGCAACCGATTGAGGAAACTACGAAACCATTCGAAAAATTCCTGCAACAGCCAGAACAATATATCGTGCCATTCGTAGAAAATCTCTCAAGATTGGAAGGGGGCATTCTTGCTATCTCCTTCCACCAAGACGACGATGAAGAGGAGGAGTTCACCGTTACCTTCTCCAACTCCCATATAATAACCTCAAAAAGCTCATTAATATTTCGCACTATATGCACCGCGATTAAAACCCGTGACCCGCAAGTGAACAGGTGAGGCACCATGTATTGGCGGCCGTCGTCGTCGACGTCAGCTATCTGAGGAAGTCCCCTGATGATGGAAGTCCCCTCTGCAATGTTGTAAACCACAAGCATTCGCCGCATAGAAATGACGGACAAGCAGTAGCAATAACCGTCACAGATAACCAGTTTCCTCCCCACACACTTCACATATTCTGGCAGGTGTCCTGCAATTCTCCATGACTTGTCAATAGAATCGTATATTTGGACTGTAAGAATACGATCTCTTACATTCAACGTAGGATTTAGTGTGCCCACAACCACAACTTTGTATAAGTCTCTCCTGTCACTCACGATGCCCGCGTTAAAGATCTCAAAATGCGATGAAAAAACAGGAAGTTCTAAAGCCATTCTTGTGAGAGGATTGTAAACTACAAACGCCCATGGCTCATCATCTACAGTACGACCAAGGTCCAACAACAACAGGCCAGCTGTGGATCCGTAGCACTCTGGATCAAGTCTAAATTTATTTTTATCTCGATATTGCAGCAGGGAAGAGATGGAGACTGACGAGCTGGTCTCCTTCCAGGTCTGATTGAAGAAGCAGAAAGCAAATGATCTGGGACCGACCCGGCTTTTATTCCCCCATCCGCTGACTTGCACAGTCACCAGCCACGGATTCGTGTTACGGGGTTTCTTTCCCCATTTATTTGTTACGAATTCTTTTGACGACAGAAGGGCATTCCATTCCTTGGACACACTGCGAAATCTACAAATAGATTCCATGGGCAACCAAGCCAATATTTGCTCCATCAGATTCACATGCAAAACAGGCAGATCATAACACTTAATCATGTCACCCATTTCAGTTAACTTCTATTGAACCGAAAAAAAAAAAATACACTTACTTAAGTGTATATTGAACAGAACTGAAAATGAAATGACAAGGTTTTATAACAAGACTTTGATTCAAAAAAAGTAATGCTAAACAAATATAACCTAAAACACAAGAATTAATAATGGTTAACAGTAACTCAACATAATTTAAGGAAAATCCCCCCCCCCCCAAAAATGGGGCTCTCTATCTACAGTAGGATTTTGACTTTCCAGCCCGAATTCGATGAATTTAAGTCACAAAATCTTGTAATTTTTGTTCTTTGTTGGGCTATTTTAAGTGCAGAAATGAAGTTACATGACATAAAAACCCTAAGCACCCACACTTTGCAAGATCTAGCAATGCTTTTGCATGTTTCGAAAATTCCGTGAACATTCATAGCCAAAAACTGGTAAAAACCACCCTGAAATAGGGGAAAATTGTCCCCTAGTTACACAACTCTTAAAAAAACTAGTTTATCTTGTAATTTTTTCATTATTTATTTCATTATTATATTAATTAGTTTACAATGGGCCCAAGAACTTTATTTTATAGAGTCAATGAGGCTCTCTCACGGCTCTCTATGCTTCATTTATGGGGTGGTTATTGCATTTCCCAATTTTAAAGAGAGTGGGTGGGTTCTTCGAAGGACTTGGTCAATCTGCTCAATAGTGGTCCAAAACCAAGCCACTAAACCACCTCTAGCCCTCGATGAATTAGTCATGATAAGCCAACATTAATGTGAGCTACTCATATGGTTTGTTGGACCCATGGTATTTGGTAGCCCATAGCCCATGGTATTTACCCACTAGGGGTTCACTAGAAAGGAAATATCATATCAACTCCATTCATATTGGGGGTTTGAATACTCCTAAAAACCTCAAAATTATATTGACACGTATGAAGGGGTCAAGGGGGAGTTTTTAATTTAACATAGTAATATAAATATTGGGGTTATTTTATTTCGGTGGGATAAAGAATAACCTCCAGATGGTGGGATGGATGGATGCATACCTCCAAATCATGGCTCAATTCATACCTCCAAATCATGTGTTGGATTCAAATTAGTCCTAGTTTTTGCTAAAGAATAACCTCCAAATCATGGGCTAGATTCATACCTCTAAATCATGGGATGAATCCATATTAGTCCTAACTTCTGCTAAGAAATAACCTCCAAATTATGGGTTGGATTTTTACCTCCAAACCACTAAACTTATAAAGTGTTGAAATCCCTCCTTGCACAGTCACCAACCATGGGTTCCTGTTAGGGGGTTTCTTTACCCATTTATTTTTTTAAAATTCTTTGACGACGGAAGGGCATTCCATTCCTTGGACACACTACGAAATCTACAAATAGACTCCATGGGTAACCAAGCCAACATTTCCTCCATCAGATTCACGTGCAACACCGGGAGATCATAACACTTAATCATGTCACCCAATCTTGTTAACTTCTATTAAAAAGAACTGAAAAATGAAAATAATGCACTTAACTTAACTTCTATTTAACAGAACTAAAAATGAAATGACAAGGTTTTATAACAGGATTTTGATTCAAAAAAGTAGTGTTAAACAAATACAATATAAAACACAAGAATTACGAATGGCTACTCAACATAGTTTATAGACATCCTCAAATCCAATATTAGAAAAGTAGTTTATCGCAGATGGGTGCAATTTTCTAAGGATTTGGTCAATTTGCTCATTAATAGTCCAAAACTAAGCCACTAAACCACCTCTAGGGCTAGGAAAATTAGTCAATATAAGCAAGCATTAATGTGAGCTAATCATATGGTTTGTTGGACCTATGGTATTTGGAAAATTCAATAAAAATAAAAAATCTTGTAATTTTTGTTCTTTGTTGGGCTATTTTAAGTGCATAAATGATGTCACATGACATAAAAACCCTAAGCACCCACACTTTGCAAGATCTAGCAATGTTTTTGCATGTTTCGAAAATTCCGTGAACATTCATAGCCAAAAACGGGTAAAAGCCACCCTGAAATAGGGGGAAATCGTCCCCTAGTTACACAACTCTTAAAAAAACTAGTTTATCTTGTAATTTTTTCATTATTATATTAATTAGTTTACAATGGGCCGAAGAACTTTATTTTATGGAGTCAATGAGGCTCTCTATGCGTCATTTATGGGGTGGTTATTGCATTTCCCAATTTTAAAGAGAGCGGGTGGGTTCTTCTAAGGACTTGGTCAATCTACTCAATAATGGTCCAAAACCAAGCCATTAAACCACCTCTAGCCCTTGAGGAATTAGTCAAGATAAGCCAACATTAATGTGAGCTACTCATATGGTTTGTTGCACCCATGGTATTTACCCACTAGGGGTTCAGTAGAAAGGAAATATCATATCAACTCCATTCATATTGGGGGTTTGAATACTCCTAAAAACCTCAAAAATATATTGACACGTATGAAGGGGTCAAGGGGGAGTTTTTAATTTAACATAGTAATATAAATATTGGGGGTTATTTTATTTCGGTGGGATGAGGAATAACCTCCAAATGGTGGGATGGATGGATGCATACCTCCAAATCATGTGTTGGATTCATATTAGTCCTAGTTTTTGCTAAAGAATAACCTCCAAATCATGGGCTAGATTCATACCTCTAAATCATGGGATGAATTCATATCAGTCCTAACTTCTACTAAGAAATAACCTCCAAATTATGGGTTGGATTTTTACCTCCAAACCACTAAACTTATAAAGTATTGAAATCCCTCCTTGAAACCAACTTGGTTTCCTTCATTTTTCCTCATCTTAAGGCTTCTTGCTACAACGATCCATCTCCCTCCAACCTTTGGTCTCCCTTGTTTGTTCCAAACTAACTCAACCACCACATTATTATGATTCAAGTTACCTCCTTGGCATGCCCATTCTCACCTTTAATGATTCCTCCGCTTCTCATGCATGCCACTTCTATGTGTTAAGTGCACCAACCTTCTTCTTGCACTTATATTTTCTTATGTTTGGGGTACTGATTTCCCCATCTAACTCATCATCTTGTAGATAGAATTACCACCAAGAACAAATGCAACATATTAAAGCATTTTTCAAAGATGCCACTTGGTGCAAAAACTCCAATTGCAAGAGGATGGACCTCAAAACGCTTAGTATGTGGATTTTCAAGATGAAATGAAGGACAAATTTATTGACTTGAATATTTTCTTTGATGAATAACTCTTAATCAATGTTAATAAAGTTTACTATGAAAATTTTAATTTGTTGGGAATTATTTAATCTATAGGATTGTGTTATCAAAGATATTAAGAGAGGAATTTCAATTTTGTGGACTGCCACTCTTATTTAGTAATTCCATATTTTTTTTGGTCTCTTCTAATTCAGTTTACAAAGGTTTTTTTTCAAACATGTTTAGAGAGGAATGTTAATTTTGTGGAAGTGGTAACCTATTAGGTATCTTCTAAATTAGGTTATGGCTTATTGTAAGTATGTGTTCTTCTAAGTTTTGATGTTCTACCATATTGAGCTTTTGTTTGTTGTCTTCTTAATACTACGCTAATTAAGATCATATGTAGTAAATCTTGCAATAGTTTGTTTATTCTCCTCTTCTAATGACCATTTACCTCCTTGTAATTGATTTCTTCTAAAAACTACAATGTAAAAGGAATATGCATCAATATGCACTCTATAATCTATGTCTGAGAATGATTTAGTATAATTTTATGTGTTGTTGGTTGAAACTAGTTTATAAAACATTCAAGCTACGTTATCACCTTTTTGGGAATCCCAAGTATAGAAGTGATTTCTAACTTTGTAATATAGATATTTGTGAAAATTGATGTATTTTTAAAGTGATATACTACTTGAATTTAGTAGCATTGTCATACTAACTTGAAAAAGGAATTGTTATACTGCCAGCTTGGTAAACTTTGGAACTTTACATCGGGATCTTTGAACATCTCCTAAATATAAAGGATGTCAAAGTTTAATTGTTCTTTCCTTGGTTCCCATATGTTCTTGTCATACAACCAACTTGGTAAACTTGGAACTTTACATTTTGATATTTTAATACAGGCTTGTTCTTTACATGGTTCCCACATATGATATTGTCATAAGTGATGGAGATTAATGATGGTGTTTTTGAACATAAAAATTTCTAGGATCCTTCGAACTTGATAGACCTTTGCATATTCCATTTTAAGGCAATGTCAATCCTCTAAGAAGAAGGGTTTTTACTATCTTTTTTATATGTAGCTAAACTCCTTAACTTATGTGACTTCTAGCTGAATAGATAAGACCTTGACCACAACTAACTACAAAGAAAGGTATTGTAGGGTTGGATCATTCTCAATTAGGCTATTGTTAAACTCAGAAACAAAGCAAGAAGAAAGAAAATGATTTGGGACTGACCCGACCTTTCTTCCCCGTTTATTTGATCTGCTGACTTGCACAGTCACCAACCATGGGTTCCTGTTAGGGGGTTTCTTCACCCATTTATTTTTTTTAAATTCTTTTGACGATGAAAGGACATTCCATTCCTTGGACACACTGCGAAATATACAAATAGACTCCATGGGAAACCAAGCCAATATTTCCTCCATCAGATTCACATGCAACACCAGGAGATCATAACACTTAATCATGTCACCCAGTTTAGTTAACTTGTATTAAAAAGAACTGAAAAATGAAAATAATGCACTTAGCTTAACTTCTATTTAACAGAACTAAAAATGAAATGACGAGGTTTTATAACAGGATTTTGATTCAAAAAAGTAGTGTGAAACAAATACGATATAAAACACAAGAATTAACAATGGCTACTCAACATAGTTTATAGACATCCTCAAATCCAATATTAGAAAACTAGTTTATCGGAGATGGGTGTATTTTTCTAAGGATTTGGTCAATTTGCTCATTAATAGTCCAAAACCAAGCCACTAGACCACCTTTAGGGCTGGGGCAATTAGTCAATATAAGCAAGCATTAATGTGAGCTAATCATATGGTTTGTTGGATCTATGGTATTTGGTATCCCATAGCCCATGGTATTTACCCAAGGTATTTCATGTAATAATCCCTGGAAAAATCATTGGTGACCAAATGGACTAAAAAAAACCCTAGATAATTAGTAGTTTACAACCTTAATTTATTCACTTTTTTTTAAGTAAGAAGGAACCTTTCTATTACTGCAAAAGACTGAAAATATTTACATGCATTGCTGCTCCTGAAAGCATGGAGTTAGGAAAGTGTTTGCTAACCAAAACAAAAATAAGAAGAGTATATCCCAAATTGAAAGTCGCAAGAGCATGAGAGCCACCCAGTCTTTAAGCTTGGGCGCTCGATCATGGTTACACGGAGAACAGTATAGGAGTCGATAAAGCATAACAAAATAAACAGTAAAAGAGTGAACAGCATGGGGAAAGACCACACCATAGCCACATCTTGACGACATCAAGATGACTCAACCTCATCCTGAGCGTCGTTGACATTGTCATTTCCTTTACCCACACCCAATTTATTGGATTCTGCCATGGCCACATCCTCCCCTCTCGAAACGTGCTGAAATGGTGGCCCAGAGAGACACAGAAGGTTGCACATGTGATCAAGGTTATTCTCTACCTCGTCCTTGAATTTCCCGACCGTGATGCGGATTAGCTCTGCATAGCTCTCCCTCTCATTCATGGAACGAGATAGACTGAACTTACATCACCGATAATGGGACATGACCATGCCCTGTCCTAGCTTCACTTTAAATTCATCGAATATCTCCTCCTCCATAACCGCAATGGATTGACGGACATGGGAAGGCATCTCCTCGTTGATTAAATGTTCCCATTGATCTTCTTCCCCCATAGCTAGATCTACCATTGCTCCCTGGATATGGCGCTTATGTTTTCTTCCTCTATTGCACTCTTTGTGAATGTGCAAATGCTTCACCCAATGCTTTCCTCTCTACGAATGCTTGACCTAGACCTTGTCAGCAATTTCTATGGCAATGGAGTCCTGCTGCTCCCTGGTTAAGTAGTGTGATGGCACCTGGAAAGATATTTTGGAAATGCATACCCAAGTGTGTGAGATCATCCCTGCGATCGTCCTGCCATATTTGCTAGTCATATCTGAATCCTTCATCCGTGATGAGATCTGCATGTCCCTGCTTTTTTTCATATTCATTATTCCTGGCCACTGCCTCTTGGATGTGCGAAGAGAGCCATCCTCCCTTGCGAACCTCCTGTCGTATTTATAGCCATCTCTTCTCAGGTCTGTGTGGTACGTGCCATGCCTGAGAATGCCACTTGGTCATGATTCCTTGGTTCATCCCTCGAGGTGCTGTAACTCGTCAAACCATCATCGCTGCATCTATCAGCGTTTCCATGTGACTCATCACCCGCATATAGGGTTGGACAGTCTTTCATGGCCATATTTTGTCATAGTTTGTGCTCCTCATGGTTTAATAGCTCATTCCAGGAGAAAGCAAGGAAGATGGAGGAGGATAGGACTCCCGTATTGGCTATGGAGTCCGCCACTTTGTTTGTCGTTCGTTTGATATGGGAGAAAACCACAGCATGATTGGCTGCGAGAATGGTGGATAACACTCTGAGCTTACTCTCCAGTCGCCAATTCCAAGATATTTTGCTTATAGGAGATCCTGCTTGAATTTTTTTGGCCATTTTGACTACTAGAAGAGAGGCCCCCCCTATGATGACCAAGTTCCAATTTTTATGAACGGCCCATTCTAAACCGAAAATCAATCCTTCTAGTTCTGCTGGGTTGTTGGTTGTTGTTCCTAGAGAGCCCCAAGAAACTCCTTAAATAGAGCCAGTACTGTTCCTTACCACTCCTCCATAGCCTGCGACTCCTGGGTTGCGTTTAGATGCCTCATCGAAATTGAGTTTGAAGGTTCCCTCCGGGGGGGAGACCAGATTAAGGGAGAGCTTATATTTGTGGCAGGTTGAACCTCCTTCCCTACGAAGGGTGGCATGGTTGTATTCCCTAGTCTTGCAAGATTTGCATTTCGACACTGTTAGTGGTGAGATCCTCCTCCTTCCATCTTTCCAATTGAATGGTTTCTTTGATGTGGTTTTTAATGTTGTCTCATACCTCTTTTCTAGTTCTGGCTTTGTCAGAGAAGATTCGGTTGTTTCATTCTCTCCATATGTTAAGAACCCGTGTCAACCCTCCTCTTTATTTTGTTAGTATATTTTTATTGGATGCATATGCTTTGTAAGTCGTCCCGTTAGTATGTTGTATTATCCCACATTCATGGGGATTAATAGTTGATGTTAAGTTGTACAGTTAGTATGTTGTATTATCCCACATTCATGGGGAGTAATAGTTGTTTAGATTAGACTTAGTATATAACTAAGTGTTGAGGCCAATGAAATCATCAAAGAGTTATTTTGTATTGAGCTTGCTCAAAGGAGGTTGCCCCCTCAAAGTGGCCCACGATCAATAAAATATATTTGGGCTCCAATATTTATGTTATATCGTGCATTATCATTTTTTATTGCAGGAGGTTCTCCACATCTGGTATTAGAGCACTTTCCTTGGAACAAGTGGGAATTTTTTTTCTCTCTCTAAAAAAAAGAGAGGGCAAAATTGGGCAGCGAATTTCAGATCAATTTTTGAAACTTTCTACACAGAATCAGAAGAAATTACAGAGTGATAATCTTTGACCAGGTGTCCAGATTTCTATTCTGATTGTAGAGTGATAATATTTTGACCAGGTGTCCAGATTTATATTCTGATTGCATGGGTAGAAGCAAAGTGGCTTTTCTAGTTCCAGAAATAGGATATAATAGCGATTCTGAGCAATATTGATCAGGTTATGCTGATTTTAAATTTTCGTCTCAAAACCCTAACTCTAATTACGGGTTTTTTTGGGACATCGGGTGGAATTTCTGCCACATTTTTTTTGGCACTCTGATTATTGCAGTATTTCTTCTTCTTGCAGCGGTAATATTCATTCGGATCAGGGAATGAAGCCTATTCGTTTAACTATAGGAAGTACTTTGGCATAGCCATAAAACTCATTGTGAGGAGTACCACAGGAACCCCCGAAGTAGCTGGCCATTGAGAGGACCTGCCAAGCGAAAAGGACAATGACCCCCACCAGATTGAATAGATTCCCATCCATGAGGAAAACCAAAGAGCTGTCCCTTTTGGCCAAGCGGTTAGCAGTTTTACCTGCGTCGTGAAGTGAGGGGTACTGCCCTAATACTCAAGCCTGAGACAACCTTAGTGGCCGAGTGACTACCTTTGCACCATTAGGAAGCCAAATATACCTAGGGTCCATATTTATTCACAGTTGATAACGCACAGAATTCCAGAATTATCACAGATCATTTACTCCATTTCAAGTTGATAAAGCACAACTTTCTTTCACTGCCACAGATTATTTCTTCAAAAAAAAAAGAGTATAAATTTCTATTTTTTTTAGCCTATATTCCTTGATTTAGCTCCATTTCCCTTGAAAATTCATAGTCGCCCCCATCATTCCATTCATTAAGGACCCTATCCCAAATTCCACTTCCCAAATCTTGAAATTCCACATTTGTCATAACTTCTTCAATTCTCACCCAATCGCCTTCAAATTTTGCCACAGTGTTTATTTCCGAATTATGTTTCATTGTCCCTCTCTGGAAAATTTTCCCATTCTTTCACCCTGCTTCTGAAATTCGTATTTTTTGTTCCTTGTCCTTCAAAAAGTGTCCCAAACCTAGTCAACTCCAATTACCCACTCACGTCTTTCCCAACTCAAAATTTTTCTTTTCTAAAACCCTCTCTATTTTTGTTTTTCTACCAATTTCCTAGAAATTAAAAAAAAAATCTTGCTATTGTCACTCATACAGGAGAAAATAGACAAATGGAAGAAGAAGTTGCCACCCTCAAGACCAAACTTGTAGATCTGGATCAAATATTTCTCGACCTCCATCTTCAGCATTCAGCCATGAGCAACCGACAACAACTTGAGTCTTCTGCAGACATCGAGTTCTCTTCTTCCAGTAACTTTCGTGGGCCGAATATTGATTTCCCTCGCTTCAATGGTGATGATCCAACTGGATGGATACACAAGGCAGAATAATACTTTAATATGCACAACACTTTTGATGTTACCAAAGTCCCACTTGCATCATTTCATTTGGAACGTGAAGCCGTTCAATGGTTCTGTTGGTACATCAAGGATCATGAAGAGCCCCAATGGACAGATTTTTTCCAACTCCTTTTGCACTGATTTGGCCCTAGTGGTTTTGATGAATTCATAGGAGCACTCACCAAACTTCTCTAGATTAGAACTGTGAGAGAGTATCAGATAGAATTTGAGAAATTAGTCAAGAACACAAAAGGATTTTCTGATGCATTCTACAGCAGTTGTTTTATCAGTAGTCTTAAGGATATAATCTGATCTGAGGTTAACATGTTCTGTCCCAACACAATGATGGAAATCCTAGGGTTGGATAACTTAGCGGAGGACAAGATTAGGGCTCAGCAACGCCCCAAGTCCACTTTTGTTCCATTTAGAAATATGGTTTCCCAAAGACATCCAATCCCTCCAACTCCTAGACCCACTCCTATTAAGCATTGGTCTGAAGCCGAGACGTGGTTTCTCCGCCTACACTTGAAATTTGTGAAGCTACTCAGGATCCAGTAGACGATCAAGTCGACATTCAGTAGCCACTTGTTGAACCTCATTCTCATGATGAACACCCAGAGATATCTATCCATGCATCAGGTGGAGTCACCGCCCCACAAACCATGTAGGTCAAGGGTTTCTTCAAGAATATTCCTCTTACAATACTCATTGATTCTGGTAGCACCCATAACTTCATTGACCCTCAGATTGCCAAACAAGCTGATAGTTTTTTCCATCCTTGCTCCATCTTTAAAGTCATGGTTGCCAATGGGAGCACCTTACCTTGCAAAGGAAAGTGTCACAATGTGTGTATCTCTATTGGAGATTATAACTTGCGCGCTAACATGTTTTCCATGCCTCTAGGAGGATGTGATGTGATTTTGGGAACTAAATGGTTACACACACTTGGACCCATCTTATGGGATTTTTTTGAACTGTGGATGCAATTTTCAGTCAATGGGAACAAACACACATTCAATGTCTTACAACCAGGTTCTCTCAGCATTATCAATTCCCATCGCATGGAAAAGCTCCTTAAGATGAATTCACATGGTGCCATCGCTCAGCTCCATTTCATTCAGATGCAACCTTCAATAGTCTCAACTACTCCTTTAGATCTTTCATTCCGATGCACCCTTCAGATGCCTGATTTTTCCAAGCTCTTCACTCTTGAGAGTGATTCTTACGACAATGGACTTGGGGTTGTCCTCTTTCAAGATGAACATCCCATTTCATTCACCGACAAATCCCTTTCTGGAAAGAATTTATCCACCTCTACATATGAGAAGGAAATGATGACTATTTTGCACACAGTACAGAAGTGGTGGCCATCCCTCTTAGAGAATCCTTTTGGCATGAAGACTGATCACCATATTTTGAAATATTTCCTAGAACAACGGGTCTCATCCACAACACAACAGAAATGGGTTAGTAAACTCAAGAATTATGACTATAAGAAGACTCAGGCTAATCTTGTGCCGGATGCTCTTTTCCACACATTTGATGCTTATGTTTCTCTTTCAGTTATTTCTATGCCTATTCCAACTTGGTTACACTATGTTTAGCAAGGCTATGTCAATGACTCCTCATTATCTGAAATCATGCAACAATTGGAAAGTAACCCTTCTGTGGTACCGTATTCATCTTGGGATGGATTTTCTCTGAGATACACGGGTCGTCTGGTGCTTCCCTAGAGCACAGAACTTAAACATGCGGTCTTTTATGAACTCCATGCTTCTCCATGAACAGGGCACTCTGGGTTCATCAAAACATATGAGTTGGCACGAAGTAACTTCTTTTGGAAGGGGGTGCAATGATAAATTCAACATATGGTTGTCAAATGTGCTCCTTGTCAGCACCACAAGGGTGAAACTACACTCCTTACCAAATTGCTCGAACCTTTTCCCACCCCTACAAGGATTTGGACATATATTTCGATGGATTTCATTCAAGGGCTCCCTAAATATGGAGGGAAGACATTAATCTTGGTTGTTGTGGATCGACCCTCCAAATATAGTCACTTTTGTGCTCTCAGCCATCCATATACCACCTCTTCAATCGCACAAATTTTCATGGACCAGATATTCCTTCTTCGTGGAATCCCTTCTTCCATTGTCTCAGACCGCAACACAACTTTCACAAGTCATTTTTGCCTCACTGACACCAAACTGCATATGAGTTCAGTTTATCACCCACTAATAGATGGTCCGACTACAGTCGTCAACAAATATTTGGAAACTTATCTTCGTTGTTTCACCTCTGAAGAACAACATCAATGGGAAAAGTGGCTCCCTCTCATTGAATGGTGGTTCAATAATTCCTACCATACTGCATCTAAAATGACTCCATATGAA
The DNA here is from genome assembly GCA_001517045.1 of Pseudotsuga menziesii. Classification (NCBI taxonomy): domain Eukaryota; kingdom Viridiplantae; phylum Streptophyta; class Pinopsida; order Pinales; family Pinaceae; genus Pseudotsuga; species Pseudotsuga menziesii. The sequence continues at coordinate 662,955 of LPNX011151784.1, forward strand.
GCAGTTTAAGGTCACACACCTCCAGTACTCCTTCCATCCACCCCCAACAGTTCACTAGTTCAGGAAGTTAACATGGTTCTTCGAAACTGACATCAGATCCTTCACCTCCTGCAGGATAATCTTCACATGGAAAGAGCCCGCATGAAACAACAGGACGATCAACACCATTCTGAGCGCACTTTTAAAGTTGGTGATATGGTTTTTCTTCGTCTGCAACCTTACAAGCCATCCTCCTTGAAAGACAAAGGGAATCAAATGCTCGCTCCAAATATCTCTAGCCCATATACAGTTCTTCAAAATATTGGGTATGTTGCTTATAAATTGGCACTTCCTCTTTCTTGCATTGAGCAAGTGATTGGCACCAACATCAGCGCACAAATTGTTTTACCAAAATGGGATAATGAGGGATCCATCATTTTGAAGTTGGAGGCCATCCTCAATAAGCGCACTTGTCAACTTCTCTCTCAATCCATCACAAAGGTCTTCAATTCAGTGGCACAACATGCAACCAAAGGATGCTACATGGGAGCCACTCCTTCAGATTCGGTAACAGTTTCCATACCGTTAAGCTTTGAGGACAAACCTTTTCTAAGAGGGAAGGGATGTTAAGAACCCATGTCAGCCATCCTCTTTATTTTGTTAGTATATTTTATTGGATGCATATGCTTTGTAAGTCATCCCATTAGTATGTTGTATTACCCCACATTCATGGGGATTAATAGTTGATGTTAAGTTTTCCATGTAGTATGTTGTATTATCCCACATTCATGGGGAGTAGTAGTTCTTTAGATTAGACTTAGTATATACCTAAGTGTTGAGGCCAATAAAATCATCAAAGAGTTATTTTGTATTGAGCTTGCTCAAAGGAGGTTTCCCCCTCGAAGTGGCCCGCGATAAATAAAATCTCTTTGTGCTCCAATATTTCTGTTATATCATGCATTATCATTTTTTTATTGCAGGAGGTTCTCCACACCATAATTCCCATACTACAAACCCTGGGAATATTTCCCATATTCTGTTAAGAAGTTGGCTAATGAATCACTTATGTGTCCACTGAGCAATCGTGAGATCCGACTAACCATTTCTTCTCGCATTTTTCCTGAAGATTCGTTCTCCTTCCTGCCATATTTGATCCACGAAGTTGCATTCATCTAGGAGATGATTGGTTGTCTCTTCATTATTTTTGCAGAATCAACACCAGTGCATACCAATACAACCTTTTTTCTTTCTGTTTTCCCCTGTTAGAATGCATTTATGGATGAGAAGCCAAAGGAAAGTAGATATCTTTGGCCAAAGGTTTTCTTTCCAAATTTTCTTCCAGTTGATATCGCTATTCTCGGGAATGATCATGTGATTTGGCTGCTTCTTTCAGGTTATAATCTCCTGATAATGAGAAACCCCATCTTATATTATTGGTTCCTCTGCTGATTCTTATTTGTCTTGTCTGTAGGTCTTCCCAGAAGGCTTGTATGTCCTCGTTGGGGGTGATGCTCTGCCACCACTCTTTGCTTCTCCATCATCTATAGTGGTCACCTGGCTATTCCTCCACCCATAATGATTTGACTTTGATCATATTTCTTTGCTTTAATTGATCCCTGAGCATAGGGAGATCATGGGAGTCGGAGAGCAGACTGAGTTGGTGCCAGGAGTCTTGGAAAAATTCTGTTGATTCCCCATCTCTTATTTCCCAGAAGCTGAGCTCCTTGATTTTATTACGTTTGACATTAGTAGCATTCCATTTATGAGAGCCTCTTTTGTTATAGTCTAATCTTATGAGCTTTTGAAGAGCATGGTTATGGGCATACTTCTTATGCCAGAGGAGGACCCATGGTTGATTTCTTTGCGTAATCCATTGCCACAATAGTTTGGCATTGCCAATTTTATTGCTGATAACAGGGTCTCTTAAGCCCAAACCCCCGTCTAATTTGGGTCTGCATAAGGTTTCCCAGCTCACAAGAGCCCATTTTTTCTAGTCTACTCTGCCTCCCCAAAAGAAGGTTCTTTGAATATATATATATATATATTTTAAGATTGAACTGGGAGCTGCTAGAACATAAAAAAGATACAGGGGCATGTCCTGAAGGGCCGATTTCACCAGGATTAGACGACTAGGCATGTTTAGAGATTTGAAAGTCCAATTCGAAAGTTTGAGTTTCAATTTGTCCAGTAGATCTTGCCAAGAGGCATTTCAAAGCATGGAGTCAAATAGGGGAGCTCCGAGATATTTTGAGGGTAAAGTTCCTTCAGCAAAGTTGAGAATGCAGCATATGTTGAGCTTAGTTGCAGGGCAGGCATTAAGGAAAAAGATCTGGGATTTTTGGTTATTGACTTCTAGTACACTTGCCGTGAGAAAGGTGCTCGAGCATTTTTTAATGACTTGTGCTTCTTGAAAGGAGGCTTTTTCGAACAACATTGTATAGTTCACGAATTACTGTTGGGATTGGGGGTCCATGCCTGGGTGTGGGGCTAGGACTTTGAGCTCTTCAAATCCTATTTTGGATTTTAACATGCGGCCAAACTTGTCGGCTCTCTGACATATCCTTTTACTGAGCCTTGGCTCTTCTACAGAATCAACCACACAAAAGCTTGAGCTTCAACTTCACTCTCTGTTGTCCTCTGAGCTCACTCTCACTCTCTCTGCTTGTCTATTGTGTCTCTTATGTCTGACTTGATTTACAATCTTCTTCTTTTATTTATAGGAAAACTACAATTTGCTTCTCCATGAATCTACTGACTTACCATTAAATACTGTAATAACTATCTACCTACAAACTTAGCTTCATAAATTAATTCAGCTAGTTTACATTGTTGAATCATGGACTCTTCAGTCTTGTCAGAATGACTAGCAGATACTGGACTACTACAGACTTTGGCAGATTCGGGTGAGGTCTGGTACGACTTCTGCGAGTAATTACTTTTGCCAACAATCTCGTCCAAGGGAAATTTCAGCATGTAGATATGAGTTGGATGGGGGGCCTCTGCAAACTCATATACTACAAATGTGGAATCATCATGGAAAAGTCGATAGGAAATATTATACGAGACCATGGTTTGAATTGCACTGTTAGTATTGCACGACGGAAGGTCCCATCAGAAAATAAGAAAATCCTATTGCCCAAATTTCCGTCGCGTTTTTCATACTCGGAGGAAGCTCTCGTGTAATGCATAAGTGTACAGAATGGCAGTCTAAGGAGAAATAGCCAGGGATTATGGACTGCCACATATAATTTTTGGCTCCCTCATAGGTCAGCAACGGTCGACAGACGACATAGGACGGATCCCTCATAGGCCGTCGATGGTCGACAGATGACGAAAGCTGGAGGCGGACCATCCCCTTAAAGACTCCTTCGATATAGTAAAAACATGTTAACATATATTTCGAGGCTTATTTCTGGCATATTCACATACTGTGTAACAATGATGTTTCCTCAACTTGACAACTCAATTTTTCACACATGTAACTACCAAAGACGAGGCTTATTTCTAGCATATTCAAATACTGTGTAACAATGATGTTTCCTCAACTTGACAACTCAATTTTTCACACATGTAACTACCAAAGACGAATTTGACACCATGGTTAGATGTCCAGTTCATCATGGAACATATCCATGCCATCTAGAGAATTTACCAGCATAAGGTCAATTTATGGCAGATATTTCCAAATGGCCCTTCAAACTTTATTTAGATAGAAAGACAGACTTTTTTCTCATTTTTCCAGGATTGTGTCTTGCACGTGTGATCACCAAATGGAGAACTAAGACCCCTAATGGATGGAAAAATCATCAGAGAACATATCCATGCCATTGAATTATTTTACTGGAGAAACGACAACCTTTGGCTTGCATTTCCAAATGGCCTTTTAGATTTCCTGTGTTTAATACTAAAACATATTTTATTTATTTTAATAGGAAAACATATTTTTTCTCAATTTGACAGGTTGATTTCTTTCATATATGATCACCATAAGGAAAAATAAAAGCATGGATGTATATCGAATTCAACAATGAACAATACTATGTCAAAATATCAATTTATTTACACACATACATCATCTGGAGGGCATTTGAAAATAGCCTTTCAAACTGCTGATTTGGCAATTAGGCAAAATTATCAAAAACATGAGATTTTTATTTTCTATCAAATTGGAAGTGTGAGACACCCAATGTATAGAGGCCAACAAGGTGATTCCATCCAGACCAATTTCATCCTCTGAAGCTTCTTTCTCTCTCCTTGGAGGGAATTCTTTTGGAGCAGTTCAAATCTAAGCTAGGAGGCATTTTTGGCAGATCAATATCTTCATCTATAGAGACTCTTTCGGAAAAATAATGATATTTTTAGATGAACTAATAAACAATATAGAGACCCATACCCTAATAATAATTTAATCCATCAACTATAGAAAATGGCGGGCATTTTACAAAGGTCACTTAGGCAGTTTTTTGCATTTTCTTGGACTGGAGCAATCTGTCTGAAACACTATTTTGGAATATCCATAACTTCCTCCACAGGCACTCTCAAGATAAATAGAGACCATTTTCAGGTATAAACATCAACAATATACATCTTGACCATATGTTGTGGGAAATTACTTTAACCTATGAATTATGGCGGGAATTTTCTTGAGGCCACTTAGGCAGTTTTACTACCCTGGTGCAAAAACAACCTGAAACCCTATTTTGGCAGGCCTTTAACATTGTCATCAAAAAACCTATTTGAGAATTGATACCATGGTAATATATAATCTTCAAAAATATACAGCAAGGTGCTTTCATATTTTTTTTATCTTTCTCATATTATGTATGGATGGCATTTTCCCGAGGTAACATGGACCAATTTTCCAACACAACCATTTTTCAAAATTTCTCTGAAGTGACAATTCTCTACATATAACTAGTTCAAATTGTAATAATGACATAATGAGGGTACTAGAGTACCATTAGGTATATTTTTATCTTCATCAACCATGCCATGTCATCACTTTCAACCATGCCACATCATCATACATGCCATGTCATCACTTCTTTTGTTATTCCATTGCCTTCCACTGAGTTTACCCTACCATTATGTCCTTGGTTAATCCTTTGTCATTTATTAACTCCTTTGACATCAATGACAATAACATTCAACACCCAATATGTGGAGGATAGACATGCTACTTAGATCTTGACTTCATATAGCATTGTGGGTTCAATAATGGTGTCAAAAAGGTGCAACTCCATAATGATTTCCTAAAATGAAACATTAACACTCAAACACAATCATGGAAGCACACCCCTTGTAGAGGTAGAGTAGGAAAGCGAGCCTCATAGTGAACATGGGCACCATGAACTAGACCCCCAAGTATATGCAGGATTTATTTATCTCTACTTCACTCCCACATAAATATGAGTTCAAAAGCCCCAAAATACTTCTTATATCTATTCAATATGATCACCTGGTATAAGGTTGACCATCATCCTCTTAAAATCACAAAATCTAGTGAGAGAAAACATCTACCTATAAAGGTTCACGATGGAGGAATCCAAAAGGAACATGTTATTTTTAAACAAGAATGTGGCAATCAAGATATGATGTAGGATGCAACCATGGTCCATCATTTTCAAGAGTGTTCTCCGTAAGATATGTCTCTATCTCATCAATTCAGATCCTTATCAATGTAGGTGAAAAAATAACTTTATTTAACCCCAAATATCACTACAAAAAATCCTGAAATTAGCGTCCCTTTTTAGTGTAATTCTTTTTTACATTGAGTGGTCAAACTAGATGCTAAATGGGACACGTCATGAACAAAACTTAAACCGTCCCCAAAAAAATCTTTTTTGCTTCCTAAATAGCATCCTTTATGACGTCCAAAATAGCTTCTCTTTTTTTGCTTCTAGAATAGCGTCCAACTTTTCTTCCTAAACAACGTCAAGGTTTGCTTCCAGAATAGCGCCCAACTTTGCTTCCTAAACAACGTTGAGGTTTGCTTCCTAAATATCATCCTTATTTGCTTCCTAGCAAGTGTCCTCTTTTGCTTCTTAAATGACACCCCTGTTAGTGCCATATTTGCATCCTTAATAGCACCATGTTAGCATCCAAATTAGCATCAATTTTTGCTACCACTTTAGCATCCCATTTTGCACCATGTTTTACTTCCAAATATGTGCCAATTTTCGCTTCCAAATTTGCACCAATTTTCGCTTCCTTTTTTGCATCATGTTTTGCTACCAAAATGATGCCAAATATTTCTTCTATTTTTGCATCATATTTTTCTTCCTATGTAGTGCCATGTTTTGCATCCAAAGTAATGTCTTTTTTTTTCTACCATATCAACACCATGTTTGGCTTCATCATTAGCGGCATGTGTTGCATCCTTTTTAATGTCTAGTTTCGTGTCTCTCATGTTTTGGTCACTAATTTAGTCATTTTTAGTATTTAACCAATTTTATAATATCATTAGGGCATGGAGGAATCAAACCACCAACCTCCTGTTTGTAAGGTAGGTGTTCTTCCATTGAGCTAGAACCCTTTAAGAATTTGAGAACCTAACTTACAGAGTCCTCTATAATGCTAAAAAGGATCTATACACAACTTTGAGTATCTAATGGTCGAACAAGGAAACATAGTAAGAGGATTTTGTAATACCAGAAAGGACACTCATCAACATCAACAATGTTGCATGTATCATAATATGACAATGTAATAGTACCAATTTGGTTACCTAAAATCATGTAGCTTGGACATTCTGGTTATATCAGGACCTGATAAGCCATGTGATTAGAAATACACATTAGTGCATGCACATGACCAAAGAAAAAAGCAATGTTCCACCAGTCTAGCTAGCAGCCAAATTATGACAGCCTGGTTACAAACATGTAATATCTTGCACCTTATTCTAGTAGACAGACAATTCTACTGTTGGTCCTAACTGCATGTGATTACACACGAGATAATTTATAACTTATGTACCAACATAGTTACCTGCATAAGATCAGTTCTAATAGAGTGGGGAAACAGATTTTATATCATTGCAATGAATTGTGAATTGTCGATTCAAGCATTTAAAAGCATGAGAATTGAGAATTAATTGCAGAAATGCATCTAGGAAATAGCATGAGTGCTATAAGGAAACTTAAATCCAATGTCTTTAAAGATTTGTAAGGCACAGCAGGAATAGACCACTCACTAAATATGTTGGGGGGTGGGGGTTGAAGGTATTATGGAAGGAATTTTCAGTGGAAACAACATACACTTAGAATCTACAATATCTTCCTGAACATAAAAAATGGGGAGTATAAAAGAGTAATGTGGCTGAACTACATCGAGTGGATAATGGTACTCATTATGATGAAGGGATCATAAAGAAAGTTTAGAGAAAAGACTAGTACCATTTCTAAAATACTGACCATTCCAAGAACTCCCTAGGAACGATTTGCTGGCGTCCATTTCTTGTCATTTTCTAGGAACTTTTCCAGGTTGTATCCTTTAGGAGATGGGTCATTCCCATAAAACAAATGCAGTAACAATCATTTCATCCTGTAGAGCATATTTTATGCCCTCATTTGGATATAAAGGAAATGAGCGTAAAGTTTAAGAAAAACCAACAAGAAGCTTAGGTTAGTCTGACCTAATATATTGCTAGTAATAAAATACTTAACAGAAGTCAACTATGATAATTCATCTAGTTATCAGTGAGAAGCTAAAGTTACCAGGATATATATAGATATATGTACATATATGAGAACAAATTGGATACAATATGGTTGGATATGCATATATAAAAATACATGTAAAATACGTGTGAGCATGTAAAATACATGTATTTCCTAATATTTACAGAGTTTTAACAAAGTATTTCCCTTGGCTTAATGTATTTCTTAATAAAATGCTCTACAAAAATATCTATTAACCCATTTTCCATTTTTCATATGGCATAGAGTTCCTATTCAAAACGTTCTTAACCTCACAGCTTGGCCCAATGGAAGGGTGCTATCTTCGGTGGGGGTTATTGAATAGTTAAAAAATGTATAGCTGTGTTTTTTTCAAAATAAGGCCCAAATATGTACAACTGACAAAGGTTTTCATAATTTCATATAAACTAAATGTGTACCTCGTGAATATGAGCTCGCTTTTGAAAAATCCTATCCTCATATGTTCCAACATCCTGAATAAAATGCTCCACCCTGTCTGATATTACCTGCATGATAAAATGTTCCACATTTTAGTGTGATATCAGCTTAGCTGGAAATACTAGTTGTATCCAAACCAGTTAACACCCTTTCATTCAATGTTCAGTAATTTCAGACACAGGAGATGTCCTACAGCCTTTATAAAAATCCATGTGCGTTTGAAATTTCAGAAAGAGAAAATATTATACAGCTTTAATGCCAGTAATTGGATAAAGATGGTCAAGATGAACTCGATATCATTTCCATCAATCTGGGGATATGAGATCTTGCGATTCAAGTGATAATTAAAATTTCTAAGGCCACGCAACTTCAAATTGCAAGATTTAGAAGACCAAAGTGAAAATATCACAATATCTAGTAACATATAGTGAAGTCCTTTGGTCAACATAATATTTGCCAATAAAAATTATATAATAAATGCAATAAGTGTCATAATACCTCACCTGCATTTGTCAAATATCCACCCATTGCACTGAATTCTTTCTTGTATACAACCATGAGCAAATTAATTGCACCCTGTAAAATAGAAAATAGCCACCAACGAATTATCTTCCAGGAGAATATTGTCACATAACCAAAACAAAGAATGTGAGCTGTAAAAACATATCTATAATGAACTGTCTACACACTATAGATAATCATGCTTAGAAGTTAGAACAACAATCAGCTTGGACATAAAACTATTCCAAGCGTTTCAACTAAAATGAATTTCAAAACAGAATGTAAATTTAGATAATATTTATTCAACGACTATTTAAGGAATTCAAATAGAATATAGGAGGTGTAACATCTCTACATAGAAACCTCACGAATTTCCAATGTAGGCATGTGTGGAAGGAAATCATTGCCAACAAAGAAACAGATGCAGACAAAATCATCCACAACCCGTTCAAAATCAATCTCCATTGGAGGTTTTGGAATCTTCATATCATACTCTAAATATTCACGTAAAATCCAGATGTTGACGAACTGCCAAATATTTGAGATATCAGAAACAAGTTAGATGTAAAAATAATAGTAAAACATCCACATGATCTATAATAAACTTGAAACTTGCTTTAATTATCATGACCTAAATGGGACCATTATTAGTATTAATGCAACCATACAACATTAACAAAAAGAGAAAACCTCCAAGCATGCATAACCAAAATCCTAACATAAAAAATTATACCTATATCCGACTTACCTGATAAGGATTTTTAGGATTAACATTTAGTTCACCACCTTTCTCATAAAAATCTCCTTGCTTTCTTTTTGGCTGTCCTTCACATGCATTTGCAAAATGACCAACCTGACCACAAAGGAAGCATTTGTCTTGTTGTCTAGGCGTAACCACAATCTGCACAATTACATATATAAGGAAAGAGGCAATGTTATCATATTCCTCTCACTATTTTCAAAGACTATAGTAAAAGAGATGACAATGAGATCTGAATGCATTTCAGTCATACAAACCTATCAGGCAATTTAAAATTTTCATCTTGAACAAAGGATGAGCGTTAATTTCTATTTTGTTCATAAAGGACAAACTGTTAAAAGAGAGTCTCTACTTTTGTGGGGATGATTTTTTCACTAACCATGCTTGGATATGGTGCAATGTGTGGCATTTCTAAGCATAACTCCTACCCTCAATGGTTTTTGGTATTTGTCTCTCGGTAACACTCAAGATTAAAGCCTAGAAATGGGGTTAAGTATTGAAATTTGAACATATATGAGTATAATAGTTCAAGAGTTTATTGGTTTAACGTTCAGACATTTATTGGGTTTGGTGAAGGTCATCAACATATAAGACATTCTAGATATCAATAAGAGTGATATAAATTTGAAAGTACTTCCCATGAGTTCGAAGATAGGACTACCAGAACCTCTTCCCAATACAAAGATGCAATAATTATTTCTAAGAGTTTGACAATGTATGAACCATTGCCGCTTCAAGGCAATGTGATCTAAGAGAATGGGTGGATGTTACAATATGTAATGCACAAAAGTGCAATAAAAAAATCAGATAGCGATTAAAATGTACTCAGTAAATCCTTAAAAGAAAAACCTAGTGGCTGCTTGTGCATGTCAATGCATCATGACCCATATCAAATGAAAATAAGGACCTTGATCTTGATTCTAAGCAAATAATCATGATATTGAACTACTACACAACGGTGAAGAATACCAATAGTTCTATTACACTCTGTTCTCTATAAATCAGGAGCACTAACCTCTCTCAAAATTGAGAAGTGCACCTCATGAGTAGACAATGCTAACATGATTAGATTAGCATCCTGCAGCCATTGGGACAAAGGCATTTACCAACAACAATATTTGAATATCAGTAGTGATTATAATTTCCTTTCCTTGAACAATGAAGCACTTACCAGCCCATATAAGCAATTTCTTGTATTGGGATGAAAGCCTGCAAGATTTCTTTGCAGGCGAATATACATCATGATTTTGTGCTCGCCTTCACCGAAACAATTGCATCAGAGAGAATGACTTTCGAAATTGCAGTCAAACACAATTAAAATACATGTAACAAGAAGGAGAAAAAGGAGAGACCAAAACATAATCCAACAAAAAACTGCATATATCTGGAATAGAAGGCAGAAAAAGCATCAGCAGTTAGTTTTTTTTTTAATTTCTATTTTCATGCTAATATGGTGCAGCAACAAAAAATGTGATTAGAGCATACGTTGATATTTTTCTAGCCATGATCATCGTTTAATTTCATGTGCATGTAATATTGAATAGCAATTGACAGTGTTGCCATAAATTTCGTCCCAGGAGTAATTATATTTGATTCACATGCTTTAGACTTCACTTTAGGAGCTAAAACCCTACCTTCTTCCTCAATCTGTTTTCTTAATCTTTCCTCTTTAGCCGCCTGACAAGTGCATGCAAAAACATTAAACCTTGTTCTCGACTTGAAAGTATGTTTTGTTGTGCTTATAAACATCTTCTCTTTTGAATATTATTACCATTTTTCCTAACACTCACCAAATCAGTTGCATCTTTGGCTGCCCTGAAACGACGGGAACACTACTAGTTCATTTTAGCTCTTGGTGCAACACCATCTATAACATGTGAAATTTGAATAAGATTCTCTATGCTACCAATAAAATTCCACATAGGAACATAAAATATTAAAAGAAGTAATCAAACAATTCAAACCTATCTGATGTTGGCAATATAGGTTGTTCTCATGGATTTTTTCTAGTTGGGCATTTCACAATAACTTTTTGTTAACCTTGTCTACCTCTTGGGTGCTTTACAAAAACCATCAATAAACGAGTTGTATGTTGTAATCTTAGCATATATGTTGAAAAAATAAAAACCTTAGGAGATGTTATCATTAAATTTATCATATGTGACAGTAATAATAAAAATATTGTCTTTTAGTATTTAATAAAAGAGCTTCAAAGCTTTGTCCAAATGCCTTATTTGAACTGGCCAAAACATTAAATGTAAAGTAATAGAATTGAGGTTATGCTATTATTTTAATATCTAGTACATGCATTTTTTTTGCCTACGGGAGCATAATCTTAAGGTGGTACATGTGATTGTTTCAACCACAATATCTAGTGAGTTTGCCCTACCTTCCAATGTCATTTAGGGTATTACTTCCTACAATTTGACTGCATTCCTTCATGTACAAGGAGAAATTAATAACATTGAAATCTTACATTTTATTCCACTATGCACCTTGAAGTTTATAAGCACAACAAATGTGAGTAAGACCCCTAATATACATAATCATTGTATTAAGACCCTTCTTAGAGGGATGAGACACTAGGAAACTATGTTAGGAACACCAGCTAAAAATGATATCCCTTGGCACTAGTGCAACCCATATTTTGATTTTCTTTTGGATTTAGGTTGGTAAACCATAATAGTAACAAGACGCGTTGCACTACCAATCAATTGTCCAATTCTTTATTAGGAATCCATCCAAATGGTTATGAATTATGTAATTATGGAATAGAAAACACTCTCAAATTGACAAAGTACACACTGCACCACTGGAATAGATGGAAGTTCATCATCATGCTCTATGGATCCATTGGGTTGAGAGGACTACAAGAGTACATAGCCCTGTCAAATGCTACATTTGGAACCCTATAGGATTGATCACATTAAAATCAAGGAACAAACATATGCCTTAAGAAAAGAACATATTTTTTTGAAATGACACCCTAATCATGAATGTTTAGAACTTCAAAAATTGGCAAGTATTGTAACAGAGACTCTGGAACAACAAAATAAAGTTGGTATCAAATTAAAAACCATTTATCACTATTCATAGGTTAATAGATATGCACAATTACACAAAATAAAACAATTCCATAGACATTGTTGGCCATAATTCAACAGTAAATCATCATACATCACAGATGCAAATTTTACATCATAAAAACATCACCATAATTTTGTATATTTTTGTCCATACAAAATAAGGAAAATTGTTAATAACACATATTAGAGTACACTGCCTATTCTCATCTTAATATGGATTACCTTGAATCGAATCTATATTTGACTAGTTAACATTTCCCATGCTCCTTGTTTTCGATAAACTTATGTATAGTCTATCGATATGTTGATCAAAGGTTCAACCAGCATGCAAGGAGCTATTTGTGTATATTCTGGTTTAAAAATGAAACTAAAATTTTGGTTTAAAAATGAAACTAAAAAAATGTAGCAAAGGCATACATGGATTTTCGAGATACGGTAACGAATTTTAAAATTACTCAAAATAACTCAACCGAAAGAGTCTTGTAGATAATGAAAGAGACCTGTAATAGGAATCCGATGTGGGACCTTCCACTAGCTCGCAGGATCCTCTGCTCTCAATCTACAAAATTAAAAATTGACCACATATTTAACAATCCCCAAAAATCTTATTATCCAGAATAAAAAAAATGAAAATATTGAAACATTCAAGGAAATTATTCATACTTACATGTGTATTCAGATGCCTGACAAAGATGGAGAAAGAGTTGTGTTTGAACTACTCGGGATATAAGCCTCTTGCAAATTCTATGGGGTTTCTTACAATGAATTTGTTATTTCTGGACCTCCACGTCACAATCGATTCCATTGAGCTATCATCCACCATGTCATATGTCTTCGTGAGAAACAGAGGAAGAACATTACCATGGCTATTATGAGATCCTTCCATACCCTACAACCCAAAACCAAAAAGTTAGAAAACCCTAATCCTGACGTATATCTAGAGCATGTAGAGGTAAAGCAAGTTGACATAATATAGTGGGGAATCGATCCCATGACCAGGAGGATCCCTCTGTTTCGTTCTTATTTTACTTTTTACTGTGGGGCATCCTTGTAGTCTTTCTTTTGTCTTGGATGACTTAATAGTTCTGCAACAGGAAATAATGATGGCATCAAATGTATTTATGCTCAAATTCCAGCTAATAAGGGGCCTTTCAATCATCAGTCGAGAGCATGAGTGCCCTTAATTGGATCAAGTGATGCCTATAGAATCATTCATTTAAAATTCTTCCCTCCCAGTTCGAGAAGAGATAATGCCAATCAGATTATTTGTCTATTCGAGAATAGTGTTTAGAAATGCTTCAAAATATTTGTGGGGCTTGTTATTACTTACTCAATCCTAGTATAAATATGCTTAGATTTCTATCCAGATTCCTTTCCCAAGCTGCCAGAACAAAATATTGAATTAAAAGATCTGCCTGTTGTTATGCTGCTAGTAACAGAAATAAATATTTGATTCACAATCAGGTTGGCTTGCCTACCGTAATGTGAAGTCCTTTCTCTCTGATTCGCCCTTTCGTCTTTAGAAAAACAAATTTTTATAACGAGCATGTCCCTAAACTTCTTTTTCTTTCAGATCTTTCTCTGCCCTATCTTCGGTGTCAATTCCTTCTCTATGTTCATTTATCAATCCCATCCCTCGCCTCTCAGCAATCCACCATAACACCATGGAATCCCTATCCCTTGGCGAGAAAATTGAAGGGTTACGAGAACATCTACAATCCAACCTTAGATGGAGTCTGCAAAACCCTAATGAGATTAACCCTATTGTTTTTCAATCCCATGGCTATCCGGTGGTAGAGGAACCCGTGATCAGGCACACTTGCTCTCCCTATTGATGTAGGGAACCTCCTTCCGTTCAGATTTTCCAAGGATGGATTTGAGGGAAAACTGAAGAGACTTAATCAGATAATAAGCTTTCCTATGAGGCACTCATATAGAACTAGAAATTTGTCTTCACCGACAGCCTACCCACCCACGAGACATGGAAATTGTTTAGCAACAACATACCAGTAACATCAACCTCATTGCCCCCGAGCCATTGTGGTTCAACCTTCATAGCAGTATAAGGAACGAAACCCTCAACGTTTAAGATCTAGATACTCAATTTGCAATCTGGTACATGAAGCGTTCAACCTTTTATGTGTTGTTGGATCATCAATTGCAACATCAACCTGGTTGTCCCCAAGCCATTGTGGTTCAACCTTCATAGAAATCTAGGGCATGAAACCCTCAACTTTTCAAATCTAGATACTCAATCTGCAATCTGGTGCACAAAGCGTTCAACCTTTTATGCGATGCAGGATCATCAATTTGCGCATGTCAAAATCAAAAGGAATGGGATGGAAAATTGCTTTGGGGAATTGTCCAAAAATTTTCCTTCCCGCCTGGTAGATTTTCCTTTTGTATTAAATAAAAAATAAAATTGTTAAGTTAGAGACAATATGAAATTAATGTCTCAAATATTTGTCTTAAAGCTCTACTTTATGTAGTAGTGTAAAAAAACCACTTCAACAATCCTTGGCGCCACTGATCAAATTTGAAAGGTGGGTCTTCATTTCAAATGGAAGGGAATTTATGTTTGGAGCCCTTCAAAGATAAAGGGTAATATAAGTAATTATATTTCAATTGACAAATATAAATTAATTAAACTCTTCATTACAAAAAATAAATATTTTTTTTTCAATTTTTTATAATTTTTAATAATTGAGTATTTCTTAATATTTATATGAAAAAATGATATATTTTCAATAAAACTTATTTTGAACACGTTAAGTTGTCATATGTGTATCATTAATTTTACACTTCAGTAATATAATAACTATTCTATTGTATTTTTTTTTCAAGTTGGAGCACACTTCATTATACAAAAAAACTACTTAGACTATGTCATAATTATATTGGGGCATCCAAGTTCAATTCAAGCTTAAGAGATCTAAGAATGATAAGGATTGGGCACCTAAGAAGAAATAATACACAACTCAGAAAACATTAAAAAAAAATTCCTACATACCAAGCAAGTTAGCAAAGCTAGCATAACCAGGGTCAAGGCATCAAAAAAATTTTGTTCAACATTTGTCGTGAAAGAATACATGTATGGGATGGAGGGGAAATGGAATCAATCCTAAGTCAATTGAATCCTTGCAACTCACTGCATGTCCGAGTCTTAACTATACACCTTTTAAATTGAACCAAATTACCAAAAGAAGTTTATTAATGGCTAGATTTGAGAAAGTTCTAAGTGTGAGTAATTAAGGGTTGGAGGCTCTAAAATTTGTTGTGTTTTGTACCAGTCCACGATTCAATGATTTGACAGTCACATGTAGTAATTTAAGTTATTTAATGAAAAAATCTAATGCATATACCTATATGTTGAAACTGTTTTCCATGGCGATGTAGGCCACTACCCTCTTTATTGTCTTGCCAAAAGGCATGATAATGAGGAAGAAGACCTAAAATTATGGACTTCGCCTTCAAAAAAATGCCCCCATATCAGTAACAAAATTGGTAATGCAAAAATATAGTGGCGCTGGGTTACCCATAGCAATGAACCTTGGGCTCTGGTCTGGCAAAGAAAATATGCACCGAACTATTCCAATCCCATTCTCATCAGATTCAGTGACGATCCCAAAGGCTCGCACATATGGAACTCAACTAATGCCAATCGTAATATCGTCCAGACCTTCAGCTTCTAGGAAATATGAAATGGTGACTCTGCAGACTTCTTCCAAGACTCCTGGAATTAGCTCAGCCCGCTAAAAGAACACCACGATCTCTCGATTCTAAGGGACAAAATCCACAATGGAAATTTTGACAAGGCTGGCACATTATGGGAGGATACAAACCAAGAAGATCATTATAGGACCTGGAAAATAAAATACTGGTGGAATGAAATAAGCCTCAATGAGTATTTAGAAGCGTTCTGGGATGACCTCCAATCACGGCAAATAAGAATCGGCAAGAGCGAGGACAATATCGGGTGGGGTTTCTCACAGTTGGGACTCTACAACTTGAAAGAAGCCTCCAACTCTCTTCTGGATCCAATGGAAGAGGACCAGGATGATAAATGGAGGAAGGTATGGCAAGCAAACATGTGGCCAAAAGTGTCTACCTTCTCTGCAATCGAGTGCTGACAGGGAAAAACAGGTCAAAAAGAGGAAGCATAGGCCCGCATTGGTGTTTCCTGTGCCAAATGCATGAGGAAACAACTAACCATATACTAGACGAATGCAAATTTGTTGGAAAGATATGGAAGGAAGGGGAAAGGATATTTAAGAAAAAGGTGAAGCAAAATTGATGTCCTGATCTCACCATAGCCCAATGGCAACATCAACCTTTTTCCAGTAAAATCCTTAATCGAATTTGGGAACTCTTCCCAGGGTTTGTAGTATGGGAAGTGTGGATCGAAAGGAACAATAGGGTTTTCAAAGACAAAGCTAAAACTGAGAAGGAGGTTTGGGACACTCTCAAGACTCACATTCAAGAAACTCTTAAGTTGACTTGCTAGAAGGACCAAGACTTAACCACCAACAACAATGAAATGCAAATACTCTAGGATTTGGGGTCTTCGCGCCATCCCGGTCTACACAAGGCAGAAGGAGGGTATGCTTATCAACAGGAACCTCCACCAATAATGTGGTTGAATTAGAGGGTTTGCTTCTTAGCATGGACTGGGCTATTAAACAAAGGTGGCTCCCACTAATATTAGAAGGGGACTCCCTGCTCATCATCAACATGGCTAGAAGGTTACAAGCGGGATCTATAGTAAGCAAAATATCCAAGAATTGGCGTCTGGAGTGCAAGCTCGGAGCACTAAATGACATCCTCGATGGTCATCCAGCTGTTGTCTTTCAACATGTGAACAAACTCATGGATTCCATTGCCAACAAAGGGGTCTTGGCTAGTACCACCTTTCTTACTCACAATTAGCATGATCTACAGGCCTCCGAAGATCGCAATCACAGGAGAATTTTGGCTTCTCGGGATCTACACAACCCGAATGCGGGTGATGGGCGGCATACCCACATGGCAGAAGTCGGTGAGGATGCTTCGAACACCGAGCAAACAATGGTGGGGGAGCTCTTGATAACTATGCAATGGATGGTGGAGGAGATCATGAGTACATAGCAAGGGAGGACACTTGGCCGACATGTGGGGAATGACTCCTGTCAACTCCACCCACAAGCACTAAGTGAAAAGGGTGTACTAAAGAATGAAAGGGAGATCCACCACCCTCAATTATGATATGGCCGAGAAATGATGGTCTGTGAGCAGCATGAAGTCACCTCACGCCATGGATAAACAGATGCGAAAGGAGATGAGCAAATCTGCAAGTGATCCAACCGCGAGATCTTGGACCCAGGTCTGCATAGCTCACCTCTCATGCTGGGTTTTGATTCATTACTTAAGCTTGGACTTGAGAGAACATATTGCATTCGATGGTGTGCAATGTGTTTTGGAAAAACATAGATGGGATAGCATGTGCAAAGCCACCAGCAAAGCGCTTCGCCCTGAACGGACAAGGAAGAAAACTAGCAGCAAGCCTAGGCGCAGGAAAAGAAGATGTTGTTCTCATTGCTGGAGGTGCGGGATGGCCGCTGAAAAAGGAAATAACAAGGAGGACTGGGAGAGGTTATTCCGGGAGGAGACCCTGGAGCATATTCAGAATTCAATTAATGTCATGGAGTTGGAGGTGTGCAGTGGGTTCCGACTTAGACTTGGAGGAGACATCGTGATGTCTAAATATTGGAGACTTAATTTTATTCTCACTCGTTCTATGGACAAGCAAGACATCTACGACGAGATGGTCAGGGTGACCATGGGCATCTTCAAGGAAGATGCAGAGAACAACATGCACTATATGAATGAGGTCCTAAGACTCTCGACACCACCGTTCATTCGTGAGCCAAGGAGGGACATTGTGGAATTTGTTGAATCCAGTCAAACAGGTTTAAATCAGAGCACGTGGGAAGCCAATGAGGCCTCGGAAGAGGTCGAGTCTTCACACAGGCGGTAGCTGTCTCGTTGTTCGCTCTTCTGTTATCCATATTTTGTAATGTTATATAGCTTTCGGTTGTCTAGTTTCAATTTCCCGTTGTCTCTCCGTAATCATGATCGAGCTCCCACACTTAAAGGCTAGGCAGCTCTCATGTTGGCATGCCTCACTCTCTGGCCACTTCTGTTTGTTTTCTCAGATGGTTGCAGTAGCAATGCCTGACTCCATGTTTCAGGAGCAGGTTTATGTAATTTTCCTTGTTTTATTTACGTAGTAATAGAGAAATCCCTATCTAATTTACAAAAAAAAGGAGTGATAAGAAGCTCACAACAATCCAACGTGTCAAATGTTATTTGAGAGTGTTAATTAAAGACTTATATGGTAAATTCAATATATGACTTACTTATAGTTGTCTCTTACTCTTTGTGTCTTGACACATTTAATATTTTATGGTTGTCTCTATGCCTTGACCCAATTCGTATTATAAGGTGAGGATGTGCATGCATAAAAATCCTTAGTTATGACTATGAGATGAGGATTCAAAGGGAAGAGGATGTAAAGACAAGTAATTTTATATGTATTTTGGTGGCACTGAGGACAAATGTTGTGAGAAACCACAATATTTGGAAGGACGAAGGGAGATTACATCACGATCATGCCACCCATCAAATTGAAGACTATTCTTGAGCCAACAATTGTTTTTTTAATTATAGAAATGCATAAATTGACCTCTGCACAGTTTGTGATCCTAGCTACATGTCATTATTTGTATTTGACTAACATCGAGTTTTGTTTATAGTTGTCATGAGTCCATGATATTCATGCAAGAAATGAATTCGTATAGAGGAGGACTCATCAAACTGACCTTTTGAATTTCATTTTGATGGAAAAAGAGTGGACATTGGTAGCAAGGTTCACATAGCTAGTGGGCACAAAGTTTTGAGCTCATTTAGGGCCTAGTAGTAGACCAGTAGTTATTTTTTGTGATAGTCATAGTTGTTGACACATCATCACACTTTAGATTGCAGCCCCAAGTGACTCGGGAGTCAGAGTCACATCTCGATGGCTAGTGCCTTATAGTCATCAATGATTACTGGTCATCTTGCACAACTAAACAGTGAGTGCATGACATGAGTGAGTGAGTGATTATAATTTATCATATTTCCAATATTTTGAATGACGAGTTGAACTTTATAGCATAATAATTTCAATGTCTTGAGAAATTTATATGGATGGGTAATTTCAAATGGTGCCCTTCTTTTGAAATGTTGATATAAATTATGCCCTTCTTAAATCGAAGGGTAAAATTCAGATTTTAATTTTTTTTTGAAGGGAAATTTTAACTTTACACTTTTGGGAAGGGCTGGGAAGGGTTCAATTTTGAGCATTGCTTGGCGTTTTTTCACTTTCCCCCTACTTTATAACTATAAGCTTTTACTCCCTCACTAGCAGGATCTACTTTTTATTAGGTATAACCAACTTGGATAGAGATAAGCTTATCAATTCATTCAATGAAAGAAGGGAGAGGTGTATCAAAAGAGAACCCTGATGAAGTTAAGGGTCTATATGGTGCAAAAGGTGGTTTGAAGAGGAAAGAGCTGGTGCACGTTAATCTTGGGAAGTGGGTTATAAAATGTGTTAAGCATAATAAGCAGCATAAAAATTGTAAAATGATTTATTTGAGTTTTCGAAAACCCTTGGCGCCATTTACAAACTTTTGAGTTTCAATAGTATTGTAAAATGATTTATTTGAGTTTGGAAGGGATTAGAGCTAGTCGAATATGCTATCAAACATGGGATCCGAAATATGTTTTCATATTTAATAGCTATAAAGCACTATTTAGTGCTAACAGGTCCATGGGGTAAGCTAGGCTTGGAAATAAATTCTAACCTATCTTGATGGTTGATTGGTATTCATCAAGTCTTGGTATTGGCACTCTTTAGAATCATTTTTCCCTGATTTCACGAGACTAGCTAGTCAAAGAGTCTAAAACTGGATCAAATGCTGCCGGAGTTGGTTATTTCCAAGTCTAGCATCCATTCCATTCATGATTGGTTATAGTTTATTTAAACTAAAATTCTATCCTAAATAGAATATCACAACTTCGACTCTATATGTAAGACGTATTTGCACATTTCAAATAATACAAGACCTCTGGCTAAACTCACATTGGAATTGTTTGAATGCACTTGATTCCACGGTGACCCTCATAAAAAAACCAATATCCAAACCTTGCATGCAACCTATCACGGACCAATGAAGATAAAAAATAAAATGTCCTCATTACAAACAACTCTAAATCTCATTGTTACAACTTTAGGGATGATTCCCCCTAATAGTTATACAAACAAAACCTTAGCATTAATGCAACATCTTGTTGCCACTCATGCAGTCGCTCCCCACCCCAAAATTGAGGGCACGCAAAGAGTTTTGCAAAAACTATCAATGATTTCATTGATTTTTAGAGGCCCAGACAAATGAAGGATTCTCAACAAATCGTAATGTTCATTTCATTATGAATAAAAGCAATGCTAACAGTCTGAATAGTTTTATAACAAAAGCTAATTCTTCCCTAGCAAATAATCAAAATGGTATTGATGATATTGCTATGGAATATTAGTATCGATTGCACTAGGTACGACAAACCAAGAAGCAATTTTCACCATTTATAAATGTCGAGTTGTTTCAAAAGAAAAAATAAATGATAGTGCGAATTTTGCAAACCGTTGACCTAATGATTCAAGCTCACCCCTCACAACTGTTATGGTCTTGTGGGATAATTCTCTTTTTGCAAGCATGGAGGTTTATGACGAATAAAGGGGAGATGAAGGAGAGAAAGAAAACAAATCTCATGTAAATCCATTCATAACAAAAAGTGTAAATCATTATCATTATACCCACAAACTTCAAAAATCCACAAACACGGTTCCTAAAAAACTCTACAATAATGCCAAGAAGAGTAAATATGAATGATAATAAAGGAAATGTTTGTCTCCTTAACACCCTCTTGTTGATGTACACAACCATGCATTGGGATTGAAAAAAAACAAAACCACGAGTTAGATGATGGTACAAGAAAAACCTAATAAATCATCTCCACTTTGTGTGTATAAAAGGCACCAAATAAGATTAGATTGTGTGGAAAAAAAATAACACTTGGAGTAAAAATTATCACCGCGTGCCATAACCTAAAAAAAGTCACATATGTAATGTGTTAGAGGTCCTCTCAACCATATCATGACTTACCATCATGTTGAAAATTTTGTGATATCTGGAGAGTTGAAGTGCATGTAATGCAAGGCATTGCCTCCAATATAGATCACCCCATTAGCCTGGACTCCGACGAGAAATAAGGAAAATCACAATTTTAGTTTGAAAATTTTGTGTTTACAATTTAAATGTCATTTAATTATACCTTGTTTACACATAATAAAGAGCGCTGTGTGTGTGTGTGTGTGTGTGTGTGTGTGTGTGTGTGTGTGGTTAGCCTAGTTTTCGTAATGACAAATTAGCCATATGATACTTCCTATCTATGTACATTTCTAAATTAATATAATTAAAATTGGCTTTAAAACAATTTATAACTTATTATCACATTTTTTTAATTTATTTTCCTATAATTTATTATTCTCACAATAGAATTTATTATAATTATAAATTATGATAAAATGAAAATATGCCATATTAGTATATAAGATATTAAACGGGTTTCCTCAGCTAGCCATGCACTGGTGGCCCTCCTTCTAGTGCCAAAAACTATTGAGGCCTGGAAAATCGTAGGCAACAACAGCAAGGGATTCTCCCCAGTCAACGTTCCCAACTAGCCCGTGACGGTTTGGTATGGGGAATCTGTATGGTTTACGGTCTGACTACCGTAGGTCAAGTAACAAAAATAAAGGGTTTTACCGGTTGTGGCCCAGTCCACCGTGTATATTTTTGTTTTTTAAATTTAAGTATGATATGCAAGTGCCTATCTAAAAATGCAGACGGATAAAGAAAACGAGCAGTCACAATGTGATGTGCAGGTTCTTACCTCTTGTCTTAAACTCTCTCGCATCTAAATCACACATAGTAGGAAATAAAACTAACTAAGTTGTCCCTAGGGAGAGAGATTATCATTTAATGAGCAATGTATTACAGTTTGTGCATTAAGAAAAATCACAGGTAGTTGTTCTTTGATTCAAAACACATAAACATGAATAGATAGATGAACAATAAGATAGCTCATTGTAGTGAAAACATTCATTCCTCATAGTGGAAATTATCATAAAATAAACCAGAGAACATTCATACAAGAACATAAGTTCAACAAGTTAGAACGATCTCACAGTTAATGAATAAAGGATGAAAATGAAATAGTTCCCCTTCGACAACATCCATTGAATAGCATTTGAACATTCCACCAAAGCTTTCTCCAACAGGAAAAATTGTAATTATATATTGCAAAACGAAATAGTTCCTCTTACAATGTGTTGTCACAAGTCTAACTGGGAAAAAGTCCCCTTCTCTATCTAACTCTCCTATACTTATACAAAAGGAAAAACTTTTGGGTTGCCCCAAATGACCCCTGGGATTCCCCAACGTTTCATTTCCCAAAATTGTCTTATATTGAGTGCTCATACAATTTACAATATATTACATTAAAACAAAATAATAAATCACTTTAAGTAGAGGGCCCCGCTTGATTATTTAGGAAATTTTTCCATGCTTGGGCTTCTGATGCTATACTCTCAAATTCAGAAGGCTCGAGAAAACAAATGTTGATTTCAAATTTTGCGGCCTGATTTTTAATCACTTCAATTCTTGCTAAGCTTAGGCGTAGTTGGTCCTCCAACAACTGTGCACTAACTGCTGAATGAGCCACTTCCTCTTTCAATATCTATTCATCGAGGACCTTGACTTGTTGAATTCTCTGCTCATCCTCTTGATAGCTGCTCTATAACATTTCTACGAACAGGTCATGTTCTGGAAATGCGTCTAGTCTCTGCTCAACAGCTGCTTGGCATCAGTTGTAAGTGATCAACAGCCTTCTGCAATACTCGGTGCAATCTCCTCTTGTCTTCTTTACCGTCTTCTTGAACTCTTCTGCTGTGTTTATTGCAAACTCCAACGAGTCATAATCCTGCCTTAAGCCTTGTTGATCCTTTGCTGGTAAGTCTGCAGGAATCTCTTCATTGGCCTCCAACCTTCCTATCCTTCCCATCAAGACTTCCAAAATGTCTTGAGACCTATCCACAAAATACGAGGTAGTTTCCAAAATTTCTTCCAATCTGTTATCTACCTGCAAGACTCTGCATCTCTCTTCTTCTACGGACACCTACAACTGGTGCATTCTACCTCTTTGTGTTAGGACATTCTCTTTAAAAGGTCGAATACTGGTCTGCTGTTCCTTGGCCTCTTTAAAAGATGCTGCTAATGAAGCAATTTGTCCTTTAAACTCTGATGCTTGCACTTGAAATTGTTTTTCTGTCTCCTCCAAGGTAGCCCTTTGTATTTCCATCTCCCCAACTTTTCTTTGCAAATGGTCTCTTTCTACATGATGGTTTTCATATGCTTTAGTCCATCCTTTTTTGTCTTTAGCTCCTGATATTCCTGCTGCAATTTTGCTAAGTTATCCTAAGCATCTCTTCCTTTCTTTTCAATGGAAACTTCCAAAGACATCTTGTCTGCTTGGAGGGACTGAAGCTCTGCTTTTGAAGACCTCATTTCATTTCGCATGTCTTTAAACTTTCTCTTTAATTTGTTTCCTTCATCCCTCTCTTTTCTCAGAGTGTCCTTTAATTGGGCAGCATTTTTCCTTGATTGCTCAAGGTCTATCATTACTCGATCTACATTATCTTCGGAGGCTTGGAACAGTGCTGCTCCAACTCAGATTGTCAGTCTTGGGTCCTTGTCTGTCCCATGTACCAAGGTCTTATCAGTGACCATCATCTTTGATTGTTCACCTGTTTCAACCTTCTTCTCAATCCTTTTAACAATCCTCGTTTTTTCTCTGTCATAAAATATGGTATTGAAATCTGGGACTTCTTCCCCTTTCTTATGTTCAAAAGGTATTAGCCTTAATCCAGAAACAACAACCTGCCCTATATTGCTACCAGCAGTTACAGCCAGCTCTTGAGAGTCAGGACAATCCTGATCATGCACTTCTTGAGTGTCTGCAGGGTTAGAAGTTTGTTGATCTGTTGTTGACCTCGTCAGTTTCAGACTTTCAGCCTCCTTTTTTTTAGCTCTTCATCCTCTTTCTTTTTTCTTTCTTCTTCTTCCTTCCTAGAAGCTTCCTCTTCCTTTTTTGCAGCTTCTTTTGCATTCTGTGTTGCTTCTTGTTCAGCTTTCTTCCTTTCTTCTTCTTCACTCTTAAGCCAACTCTCGGCCTCCTGTGCTAGTCTCCTAGCATCTTCTTCTCTTTTCCTGGCGTCCTCTTCATCAGCTTTCTTCTGTTTAGCTTGGCCCTTACCTCCTTTAGTGGTGATCTTCTTTTTAAACCTTCTTTTTAATGCACTCATATTTTCTGCATTTCTGAAAATTTCTTCCTCTTTATCCTAATGGTTTGTATATTCAAAATGCACATTGGCTTCCTTGCAATGTTCCGCAACTTTTTCCTGAGAATAATTTCTATGGAAGTTCATCTCCCCAAAGTGAAAATGTTCCAATTCCTGTACAAACTCAGCAACTTTTTTAACTTTTGAAAACTTATAGCTTCCCAGTCTGAAAGGTATGGGAGGATAAGTTGCCTTCTTGTGCTCGAACATAAAACTCCCTATACCATCCATGAAAACCTACCTAACTGCTTCTTTATGCACCACAAAATCAGTGGCATACTTGGGGAGCAACGCAAGTTCCCTAGAGCAACCATCCATCCTAATATACATTCCCTCATCAGTCAAATAATAATTAGCATACTCCTCAATGACTTTCAATGCCTCTTCAAACATGCAATTGCATTCTTTCAAGAAAATCAACGTATACAAGGGCATAATAAATTGTTCACAAATTTCTTTACAATGACTGTAATATTTGTGTGTCCATAATAGCTTGTAGGCTGTGTACATAGGGGTTATGTCCCTGTCCCACATGCACCTTAGGTTTGGAAATGGCTGGGTGCATAGTATACAATCAATTAATATGGAGCTCATGTATAACTCAGATTTTTTCTGAGACACCCCTCCCAGAGCTGAAGCAATGCAGGCTAAGAGACTGTTGGACACAATGTTCAACCAGTTGAATATAGTCCCTTGGGTGGCTACACAGAAGATAATAGGAACCCATCCTAACTTGAAACTTTTGCCGTGGGCTCTCCCAAAAATTCTGTTCAGCATTAACGCAATAAACCTATAAGGGGTTCTTAACGTAGCTGTGTCATATTCTCCTGATCGTCTGGGTCAAAAATTCTTACCAGCTATCATCATCCTTTTTACTGTTTCAACCTGGTCTAGGTTAATTTCCTTTAACCAATCTTCAATAAGGTAAACCTGGGCTGGAGGTAGGTGATAAGCTATCGAGACATAACCAAGACTGTAAGCAGCATAGCCCTGCTTGGCAGTATTGGCCAGAATCATAGTAGTGACATCTGCCCTAGGCAGAATCCATCCAATCGCTTCTGAGCATGGGAAAAGCTCAGGTCTGGTAGCTATCTTCATCAAGGCAGATTTCTCTATGTTGGCATATATTGTTAATTCTTCAAATCCGGTATCAGGCACCTCTTGGTTTGAAATCAGTCTATAAATTTCACCCCACTTGTAGTCAGGTTCCGCCTCAGTAGTGGCTCTAATATATTCATAAATGTACTAAACCTTTGTAATAATTTCCACCTCAGGATCTCCTTCAGCACTAGCAGCTTTCTTTTTCTGTCTTTTTGACATCTCGTCTTTGGAAAAGTTTCCCTGTCACAAAAAAAAATTCCTTTAGGCTATTTGAGTTGTTAATCAGCATTCAAAAGAATGAAAAATCCATATAAGCATTTACCTCTACCATATTTGTCATAGCTAAATCTATGCAAATGCAAAACCAGGACTAACTAGCAAATACTTCTACAAAATGATAGGTTCTGAAAAATCCTAAGTCATGCCCGTGACTAAAATCAATCATGATCAACAAAATGCATCATAACCTCGCTAACATTGTAAAACCTTTACCGTCAAGACTAAGCATGACAATAAGTGAATAAAAACCAGTCTGATCAAAACTAAAACCCCCAGCGTCATCAACTTCAATAGAATACGTTCTAACTCCCTGCTCAAAATAAATCCCATCAAAACCTACTTATCTTCGAAAATGCGACCCTATCAGAACACGCAGGAAACCAAAACAATCGAAATCAAACCTTATGGAGTCCCAAACAAAACCAGGGTAAAACCTACCAGCTGCAAAAGAAAAGGATATCCTCCCCTGGATGGCAATACGCAGACCCAGAAAAACCAGTGCAGACAGCATAACGCTCGTCTGCACCAATTTCCTAAACAGTTGGACCGGGTTTGAAAGTCCATAACGGCTTTCGCAACAATCACTCAGGAAAATGAAAATCCCCCCCCCCCGTCTGCTAACTGTCAAAGTGGACCACACTATGCTAATAGGGAACAAACTCAGAGAAATACGCCCATCTACCATGACGAGAAAAACCTAACCCAACAACGAGACCCTAGTTTCACAAAAACTCAACAGAAAGGGTAAAATCATGGTTGGCCTACCTGGCAATGAGCTGTGTAGTCGACAAGGAGAATCCATCAGTTCCACGACGACGCCACCCACGAACGAGATCCCGATAGCTAGGTACAACGCCCAGTTCAAAATGACAAGGACAGTGTAGGCATGATTTCACAGGGATAATTATAGAATAATGCCCAATCCCACACACACATACACACACACACACACACACACACACACACACACACACACACACACATATATATATCCTGGTGAAAACACTCAGCGGGAAAAAACATCGCAAATCGGGCGGCGGGACAACTATGTCATCGGTGATCAACCTATTACAGAGCCTCAATGGCAGGCGATGAAGATGCTATGAGTTCTGCAATACAATGAAAACCGTCGGCAAAACACACACTAAAAACCCTCCACATCGGGGCTCAAAATGACTAAAGCCTCGGACCATTAGTATGTTGAAAAGTCACAACGGCGGAAGCTATAATGACAAGCGGTTCCACAGGCCAGTCAAAATCGGAGGAAAAAAGAACTAACATTAAGAGAACCGTCAGCAAAATAGATCATGAGCATCGATGAAAGAAAAGTTATAAGGCGGATGGTTAATCCGCTCCAGAGCCACAACAACCGAACACACAAAAAAGACTGAGGTTTTTGTGACAACGAAAATGATAGTGATCAGACAAACAAAACTAATCCCCAAAATCAAAAGTCCAGGATGGCTCTGACAGCGGCAAGAATCAAAACAAACCGTCATAGTGCTTGCAATTCGTCATCCAAAACAACGGCGACACAAGGCACTAGTGTTCCGATGGTGACGAAATAAAATGCCGAAACAAATAAAAAATAAAACAAAAGAGCATCGGCTGAAAACAAGGGTTTGGGTCGGGTCGTTCGCTATTTAGCTTCCGCAACAGCGGCTGCGTATGTGACTATGTCCCCGATACAAAGCTCAAACAAGAATAAGAAATCCTTCGTAATTCAAAACTTAAAATCAAATGGAAGCATCAGCATACAAAGATATTTATTCAACAATCAATCTCAAAAAATCAAACTCGCAGTAAAACTAAGCAATCCCAACAAAACTAAGCAAGACAAAAATTAAAAGGAGGGTCCCAATTTTTTTTTGAAATTTGGGAAATCGTTGCAACTGCAACAATTGGCGACTAGTTGGTGAACCCAGATCTCTAAATCAACTCTTCCTCAAGTGACAGACTGTTTATCAATAAGACCAACATGTTGAATTTTTCTGGATGTCTAGATTTCCCCAATGGCAAATATATGTACTTTTAAACATTGATGATAGTCCAATTTTAGGAAAATGGAACCCAAAATCTCAAAGTCAAGATAACTCTTTTGAGGAAAAAATAGATGATTTTCATTTTACCTCTGCCTTTGGGTAGTTTCCAGCTTGGACACCACAGGAATGTAACATATGGTAAACATAGATATTCATTTGTTCCTCATTCCCATGCCATTTTGCACTTTTGTGTGCTTGTGAACCTTTTGTCCTTTTTGAGTCCTCCTCATGCCTTTCTTTCTGAATTTTTATTCAGGCTCTTCTATCCATAGTGTCCTTTTGTGTGAGAGATGTATTTAATTTTCAGCTCATGGACGGAGAAGGATCTTTCAACAAATTTTGTACTTATATGATTCGGTACTTTGCTTTGATAGATATTGCTTCTTTTAGGAGTTTTGACTCTTATCAGCCTTTTGGATTTTGAATTTTCGGCATGGGATCATCTATATATAATATATTGTTTACCCTGCTTCCTTTCCGTGGGTCCTTTGCTGTCACCCCCTAGGAAATTTTAAATGTGAAATGGATGGGGCCTCGAAATAGTATTCCAGACCTTTTGATCCTGAGTTATCTTTCAAGAATTAAGCAGGACTTCAATGTGTTCATAGCCATTTAGGAAAACTACTTACTAGAAGAAATTCCATCAGATTCAAACAATAGGATACAGTCTTATACCCAAAGATCTCAATTAATCCAGAACTCTGATGCTTTCCATGCAACCAAAAGTTTGCCTCTTTTATTGAAATAAAAAATAAATTTTAACTAAAAACAAGCAGCAATTAACCAAATCAATTTATTTATTTACAAAATCATTAAGAAATAAAAACCAAGACAAATAAAAATCTGAGAACTAATCCACTAACTAGCCAGTTCTTTGCCCACCCCTATAGATCTAGCAATTTGTATGTTAAGGGGCTAGGCTTGACTACAAGATGAGAAATACCTAACAATTATCTAATTCTACTTTCTTGAAACAAAAACTACATCTACTGATTTACAATCAATCTCATCAACCCGTGAATATTGAAGGAGATCGAGAAGGATGTCCGATAGGTTGCTGCCTTCTTCTGATGCAAAGTGTCCTAGTTCAAGTTCAATCAGATAATTTCCCAATATAGAATTTACAGATTCATTTCTTTCTTCCAATTTCATGACATTGTGTTTCATGTAGGGCTCTCTTAATATTTTGATCTGATTTGGGATTTCTTTATGAGGCAACCACAAATGTGACCAATCCGAAGCAAAATACCCCTTTAATCTCGTTGACCAGTCTCGATTCAAAATAAGTCCATAACCATTAGGTATGTATGCTACCACAATATCAATATATTGACATATCTTTTCATTTGCAGATAAACGAATCAGAATATCCTCCATCTCCCCGACTACTTTCACATTAGTCTTGTCTAATTGAGTGACCTCCCAGGCAGTAGGTTTTTTCTCTCCATTAATATTTCTGCAAACTGCAAGTGGCATAACATTTACTGATGATCCATAATCCACCAAACAATTGTGTACCTTATGATTTAAAATTTCCAAGGTCAACAGGAATGGTGGGGTTTTAAACCTAGTATTTCCTCCCACACTTGCTTCAACAACTTCTTTTATAGGTTGGTTTTCTGTGGGTAGCTCTTCCTCTGGTTCTTCAGGTGTTTTGAGATTTTCTTGTTCAATAGGCTTAGCAGGCATGTTGACGTGTTTCAGATCTTGACTGGTAATTTTAGGTATCTCATCATCTATGTTATTCTTAGGTTTTTTCTTGAAATTCTCTTGCAATTTCTTGTTCTTTGAGAGTATTGAATTGTCCTTATTCACCAAATCCAAGCTTCTTGCTGTCATATTTGTTTCTGATATCTCCTCATGTTTCAGAGTATTTTCTTCTGTATCAAAAAGCAAGACACAATCCCATAAAACCATGGCATCATTTTCTTGTTTTTTTGTGGCTTTACCACCCTTTTCTTCTTCATCATTATCCTCTGTTAATTTGGAATCCAACAACTGATTCATAACTAATGTCATTGAGTTTATCCATTGAAGACGACTTTTTTCAGAATGAGGCTGTTGGTGAAAAGTGCAAAAATTATCCATACCAACCTCTGTTAAGTTCATTGACGCATGACTATGTGGAGGAGGTTTGGATTTTGTTATCCTCTCTTCTCTTGTAGTAAGGATTATAGGCTTTCTGAGCTTCTTTTTCTCTGTCCAAATCTATTATTATGTTGGAAAGATTCTACATCATTTTTAACATTCCCTCAAAATCATGTGATTGCTCCTCCTTAGGTTTAGATAGTAATAAGGCTTTCTTCCCAAAAGTTTTTTCTCTAGATTGCTCAGGATAATATTCTATGCTTTCTTTTTCAGCCTCTACTCTTTCAGTTTCTTCATAAGTCTCCGATAATGTAGGTTTAACTTGGGATTTTGCAAACATATCCAAGTTAGGCCCCAAAGCTGAGGTATAATACTCAATCAGAAACTTATCATAGGGCTTATCAGTTACGGAGAAATTCTTAAGATAAGAAGAAAACCTTTGAGTGAAATTATGCACCTTTTATTTTCTCTCTTTTTTTAAAGCACACAGTCCTTTCATGAGAGCTGCATGATTCATTTGGGCTGCATATTTGCTTCTAAATATCCTTTCAAAAGTATCCCAATCTGGGATTGAGTTTGCAAGCAGGATAAAATACCATGAGGCGGCTTCTCCTTTAAGGGTATGTGGAAAACGTTTGCAGACTACATCTTCGTGTTCTCCATCCTTTAATCCTTCTATGGCCAAGTAGAAACTTTGCAAATGGTCATATACTAAAATTTTCTCACTTGGATCAAACTTGGGTAGCATCTTCTCAAAAGCTTGAGGTAGGTCATGCAAAGGAGGCGTTAGGTTTAAAGGTGGTCTGGCTTTCCAAGCAGGTGGTGGATTTGGTGGGTTAGGTGGCTGATTTGCATTTACACCTGCCATGAGTCTGGGTGGAGAGTGAGGTGGTGAATGAACAAGAGTATGGACTTGTGAACCATTAGGTGTATCAGGCCCAACTTGATTCAAAGGCTGAACAACTTCCTATAAAGTTGTTTCTACAAGTTCTTCCCAATCTCCAACTAACACAAAGTCTTACACTACAGGACGGTCTTTCTTCTTGTACTCTCTTCTAGGCAAGTCAGGGATAACTGGTAATCCTCCAATATTCTTCACATAAGCCCTAGTGTGTCTTCTTAGATCATTAACAACTTCATTGTCCATAGAATACAAATGTTCTATGTTTTCTTCAGGAATCGGATTAGGAAATGAACTGCTTTCAAAACTATCACTGGTGGAGTAATTTCGGGAAAACGGGTTTCCTCGGCCAGCCATGTACTAGTGGCCCTCCTTCTAGTGCCAGAAACTGTTGAGGCCTAGAAAATTGCAGGCAACAACAGCAAGGGATTCTCCCCAGTCAATGTTCCCAACTAGCCCGTGACTGTTTGGTATGGGGAATCTGTCCGGTTTACGGTTCGACTACCGTAGGTCAAGTAAAAAAAATAAAGGGTTTTACCGGTTGCGGCCCAGTCCAACGTGTATATTTTTGTGTTTTAAATTTAAGTATGATATGCAAGTACCTATCTAAAAATGCAGATTGATAAAGAAAATGAGGAGCAGTCACAATGTGATGCACAAGTTCTTACCGCTCGTCTTAAACTCTCTCGCATCTAAATC
The DNA here is from genome assembly GCA_001517045.1 of Pseudotsuga menziesii. NCBI lineage: Eukaryota > Viridiplantae > Streptophyta > Pinopsida > Pinales > Pinaceae > Pseudotsuga > Pseudotsuga menziesii. The sequence goes on from LPNX011151784.1 coordinate 695,058, forward strand.
ACACATGGCGGGAAATAAAACTAACTAAGTTGTCCCTAGGGAACAACATTATCATTTAATGAGCAATGTATTACAGTTCGTACATTAAGAAAAATCACAAGTAGCTGTTCTTTGATTCAAAACACATAAACATGAATAGATAGATGAACAATAAGATAGCTCATTGTAGTTAAAACATTCATTACTTATAGTGGAAATTATCATAAAATAAACCAGAGAACATTCATACAAGAACATAAGTTCAACAAGTTAGAACGATCTCACAGTTAATGAATAAAGGCTGAAAACGAATTAAAAATAGCTCCCCTTCAACAACATCCATTGAACAACATTTTAACATTCCACCAAAGCTTTCTCCAACAGGAAAAATTGTAATTATATATTGCAAAACGAAATAGTTCATCTTACAATGTGTTCTCACAATTCTAACTGGGAAAAAGTCCCCTTCTCTATCTAACTCTCCTATACTTATACAAAAGGAAAAACTTTTGCGCTGCCCCAAATGACCCCTGGGCTTCCCCAACGTTTCATTTCCCAAAATTGTCTTATATTGAGTGCTCATACAATTTACAATATATTACATTAAAACAAAATAATAAAGCACTTTAAGTAGAGGGCCCTGCTTGCCATATTTAGGAACTTTTTCCATGCTTGGGCTTCTGATGCTATACTCTCAAATTCATAAGGCTCAAGAAAACGAATGTTGATTTCAAATTTTGCAACCTGATTTTTAATCACTTCAACTCTTCTTGAGCTTAGGCATAGTTGGCCCTCCAGCGACTGTACACTAACTGCTAAATGAGCCACTTCCTCTTTCAAGATCTGTTCGTCCAGGACCTTGACTTGTTGAATCCTCTGCTCATCCTCTTGATATCTGCTCTGTAACATTTCTACGAACAGGTCATGTTCTATAAATGCGTCTAGTCTCTGCACAGCAGCCGCTTGGCATCAGTCATAAGTGATCAGCAGCCTTCTGCAATACTCAGTGAAAGATCCTCTTGTCTTCTTTACTGCCTTCTTAACCTCTTCTGATGTGTTTATTGCAAACTCCAACAAGCCATAATCCTACCTTAATCCTTGTTGATCCTTTGCTGGTAAGTCTGCAGGAATCTCTTCATTGGCCTCCAACCTTCCTATCCTTCCCGTCAAGACTTCCAAAATGTATTGAGACCTATCCACAAAATACGAGGTAGCTTCCAAAATTTCTTCCAATCTGTTATCTACCTACAAGACTCTGCATCTTTCTTCTTCTATGGACACCTACAGCTGGTGCATTCTGCTTCTTTCCGTTAGGACATGCTCTTTAAAAGGCTGAATACTGGTTTGCTATTCCTCGGCCTCTTTCAAAGATGTTGCTAATGAAGCAATTTGTCCTTTAAACTCTGCTACTTGCACTTGAAATTTTTTTTCTGTCTCCTCCAAGGTAGTCCTTTGTTTTTCCAGCTCCCCAACTTTTCTTTGCAATTGGACTCTTTCTACACGGAGGTTTTCATATGCTATTTTTAGTCCATCCTTTTCTGTATTTAGCTCCTGATATTCCTGCTGCACTTTTGCTAAGTTATCCTAAGCATCTCTCCCTGTCTTTTCAATGGCAACTTCCAAAGACATCTTGTCTACTTGGAGGGACTGAAGCTCTGATTTTGAAGACCTCATTTCATTTCGCATGTCTTCAAACTTTCTCTTTAATTTGTTGCCTTCATCCCTCTCTTTTCTCAGACTGTCCTTTAATTGGGCAGGATTTTTCCTTGATTGCTCAAGGTCTGTCATTATTCGATCTACATTATCTTCAGAGGCGTGGATCAGTGCTGCTCCATCTCGGATTGTCAGTCTTGGGTCCTTGTCTGTCCCATGTACGAAGGTCTTATCAGTGACCATCATCCCTGATTGTACACCTGTTTCAACCTTCTTCTCAGTCCTTTTCACAATCCTCTTTTTTTCTCTGTCATAAAATATGGTACTAAAATCTGGGACTTCTTCCCCTTTCATCTCTTCAAAAGGTATCAGCTTTAATCCAGAAACAACAACTTTCCCTATATTGCTGCCAGCAGTTACAACATACTCTTGAGAGTCAGGACAATCCTGATCTTGTACTTCTTGAGTGTCTGCAGGGTGATAAGTTTGTTGATCTGTTGTGGACCCCACCAGTTTCAGACTTTCAACCTCCTTTTTTAGCTCTTCATCCTCTTTCTTTTTTCTTTCTTCTTCTTCCTTCCTGGAAACTTCCTCTGCCTTTTTTGCAGCTTCTTCTGCATTCTTTGCTGCTTCTTGTTCATCTTTCTTCCTTTCTTCTTCTTCACTCTTAAGCCAGCTCTCGGCCTCCTGTGCTAGTCTCCCACGAGGGCTTCACTTGTTGGCCAATATCCTATGATGTTAGTTCATATTGTGGGTGTTAAAATTATCAAAAATTGAACCAATATATTGTAGGTATTGGGGGAATGAGGGGTTTAAGGTGGGGGTGGGTAGGGTGGTTTATAAGGATTGAGGTATAAAAATGGGTGGGGAGGAGGTTTTAAGTATTGGGAGGTGGTTTCAACAAAAAGAGTTTGGGTCAATATCTCTCAAAATTAAGGGTATTCTTTAATATCCCACGATCACACGTGCTATGTGAGAGGTTCACTAACTGAAGTCCTCGTGTAGTCTCCTAGAATCTTCTTCTCTTTTCCTGGCCTCCTCTTCATCAGCTTTCTTCTGTTCAGCTTGGCCCTTACCACCTTTAGTGGTGATCTTCTTTTTAAACCTTCTTTTTTATGCAGTCATATTTTCTGCATTTCTGAAAATTTCTTCCTCTTTATCCCAATGGTTTGTATATTCAAAATGCACATTGGCTTCCTTGCAATGTTCCGCAACTTTGTCCTAAGAATAATTTCTATGGAAGTTCATCTCCCCAAAGTGAAAATTTTCCAATTCTTGTACAAACTCAGCAGCTTTTTTAACTTTTGAAAACTTATAGCTTCTCAGTCTGAAAGGTATGGGAGGATAAGTTGCCTTATTGTGCTCGAACATAAAACTCCCTATACCATCCATGAAAACCTACCTAACTGCTTCTTTATGCACCACAAAATCAGTGGCATACTTAGGGAGCAACACAGGTTCCCTAGAGAAACCATACATCCTAATATACATTCCCTCATCAGTCAAATAATAATTAGCATACTCCTCAATGACTTTCAATGCCTCTGCAGACATGCAATTGCATTCTTTTAAGAAAATCAACGTATACAAGGGCATAATAAATTGTTCACAAATTTCTTTATAATGACTGTAATATTTGTGTGCCCATAACAGCTTGTAGGCTGTGTACACAGGGGTTCTGTCCCTGTCCCACATGCACCTTAGGTTTGGAAATGGTTGGGTGCATAGTATACAATCAATTAATATGGAGCTCATGTAGAACTCATATTTTTTCTGAGACACCTCTCCCAGAGCTAAAGCAATGTAGGTTGAGAGACTGTCGGACACAATGTTCGCCTAGTTGAATATAGTCCCTTGGGTGGCTACACATAAGATAATAGGAACCCATCCTAACTTGAAACTTTTGTCGTGTGCTCTCCCAAAAATTATGTTCATCATTAACGCAATAAACCTATAAGGGGTTCTTAACATAGCTGTGTCATATTCTCCTGATGGTCTGGTTCGGAAATTCTTACCAGGTATCATCATTCTTTTTACTGTTTCAACCAGGTCTAGGTTAATTTCCTTTAACCAATATTTATTAAGGTAAACCTGGGCTAGAGGTAGGTGATAAGCTAACGAGACATAACCAGGACTATAAGAAGCATAGCCCTGCTTGGAAGTATTGGCCAGAATCATAGTAGTGACGTCTGCCCTAGGCAGAATCCGTCCAATCAATTCTGAGCATGGGAAAAGATCAGGTTTGGTAGCTATCTTCATCAAGGAAGATTTCTCTATGTTGGCATATATTGTTAATTCTTCAAACCTGGTATCAGGCACCTCTTGGTTTGAAATCAGTCTATAAATTTTTCCCCACTTGTAGTCAAGTTCCCCCCCGGTAGTGGCTCTAGTATCTTCATAAATGTACTCAACCTTTGTAATAATTTCCACCTCCGGATTTCCTTCAGCACTAGGAGCTTTATTTTTCTGTCTTTTCGACATCTCGTCTTTGGAGAAGTTGCCCTGTCACAAAACAAAATTCCTTTAGGCTATCTGATCAGCATTCGAAAGAATGAAAAATCCGTATAAGCATTTACCTCTTCCTTATTTGTCATAGCTAAATCTATGCAAATGCAAAACCAGGACTAACTAGAAAATACTTTTGCGAAATGATAGATTCTGAAAAATCCTAAGGCATTCCCCTGACTAAAATCAATCATGATTGACAAAATGCATCATAACCTCACTAACATTGTAAAACCTCTATCGGCGAGACTAAGCACAGCAATAAGTGAAGAAAAACCAGTCTGATCAAAACTAAAACCCTCGGCGTCATCAACTTCAGTAGAATATGTTCTAACTCCCTGCTCAAAATAAATCCCATCAAAACCTGCTTATCGTCGAAAATGCGACCCTATCAGAACACACGGGAAACCAAAACAATCGAAATCAAACCTTACGCCGTCCCAAACAAAACCAGGGTAAAACCTACCAACTGCAAAAGAAAAGGATATCCTCCCCTGGATGGCCATACGCAGACCTAGAAAAATCGGTGCAGACAGTGTAACGCTCGTCTGCACCATTTTCCTAAACAGTCAGACCGGGTTTGAAAGTCCATAACGGCTTTCACAACAATCACTCAGGAAAAGAAAACCCCCCCAGTCTGCTAACTATCAAAGTGGACCACACTGTGCTAATAGGGAACAAACTCAGAGAAATACGATCATCTACCACGGTGGGAAAAACCTAACCCAACAACAAGACCCTAGTTTCAAAAAAACTCAATAGAAAGGGTAAAATCATGGTTCGCCTACCTAGAAATGAGCTGTGCAGTCGACAAGGATAATTTGATAGTTCCACGGCGACGCCACCCACGAACGAGATCTCGACAACTAGGTACAATGCCCAGTTCGAAAAGAAAAGGACAATGCAGGTGTTAGTTTTTTCAACATTTAAGCTAGCATTATGTTAGGATCTTTTCACTGAGAGAATAACAAGCACATCAATAACATAAGCACATCACAAGAGACAAGAGACACAAAGAGTTTTGATCGAGGAAACCATAAATGGAGAAAACCGCGCAACTTCCTCTAAGATAGAATCACCACAAGATGTAAAACCCCAAAATAGAAAGATGCACTCCAACAGCAGTAGTCTTCTTGTCCCAGTATATTTCCTTCTCCACTAGTGCGCCACACTTGAGAGAGCAAGTGATGTATTTAACAAGTGATAAATAGAGAGACTCTCACTCTCTATTTATATTCTTCCGTTCACTTGAATTGCACTTTCACACATAGGCTCAACTTACAATTACTTACTCGAGCCTACACCTTAATTAGTGTATAATAACTCAAGTGCCTCGAAACTGTGGGGACTTACCTAATGACTTGACAAGACTTGTTTACATTATTAATCCTCCCGATCGGAACATCGGGGCATGACAACATGACTCAAATACATAATAGAAACATCTCGGAATAGACATCGGGTTACAATACATAGAAGAATACATTCTGAAGTTACATATACATCAACAGCAGGCACGAGCTCACAGGGATAATAATAGAATAATTCCCAATCCCACACACACACACACACACACACACACACACACACACACACACACATATATATCTCGGTGAAAACACTCGGCGGGAAAAAACATCGCAAATCATGTGGCGAGACAACTATGGCATCGGCGATCAACCTATTACAGAGCCGCAACGACGGGCGATGAAGATGCTATGAGTTCCGCAGTACAATGAAAACCGTCAACGAAACACACACTAAAAAACCTCCACATCGGGGCTCAAAATGACTAAAGCCTCGGACCATTAGTATGCCGAAAAGCCTTAACGGTGGAATCTATAATGACAAGCAGTTCTGCAGACCAGTCAAAATCGAAGGAAAAAAGAACTAATGTTAAGAGAACCGTCAACAAAATAGCCCATGAGCATCGGCGAAAGAAAAGTTATAAGGCGGATGGTTAATCCACTCCGGAGCCGCAACAGCCGAACACACAAAAAGACTGAGGTTTTTGTGACAACGAAAATGACAGCGATCGGACAAACAAAACTAATCCCCAAAATCAAAAGTCTAACATGGCTCCGACAGTGGCAAGAATCAAAACAAACCACACACTACTATATTTCGATCCAAAATCCGATGGTTTTTTTCCGACGGCGCGTGGATTTTTTATTTTAACAGTGCCAAAAATCAGGAAGATAATTTTTTTTTTTGAAATGGTGGTGATCAGCGTCACTTGAGCGACGGCTAGGCTTGATAAGCGTCGCTTAAGCGACGGATCGGCTTTCAAGCGTCGCTTAAGTGACGGATATCCTCCTAAGCGTCGCTTAAGCGACGGCGCTTAAATTACTCATTCATTTAATAATGTCTTATCAATCATTTAATAACTTGTCGTAATTGGTTAATTATTTAAAATGGAAAGCGACGCTTAAGACATTATCCCACACACATTAAAATGGAAAGCCTAGGTTCATTTT
>LPNX011151786.1:0-16125 GCA_001517045.1 Pseudotsuga menziesii
ATACAGGCTTTTTGTTAGTTTCTTGTGATATATATACATCTTTATCAGTGATTGTGTTTGATTTAGTTGTTGCTTATCTGATGAATGTATTCCCTATATGCTCTTGGTGTTTATGACCAAAACACTTAAAACAAAAACCCTAAACCCTAGTTTGAATTGAATTTACTCTTGAGATTGTGTTGGCATGTTTCCCTAGCCTTAGAAACAGTTTCTGACACAAACAGTCCCCATTATCATTATCGGTGGGATTTCTTGCATTTGTTAATGGTATACATCAATGACTAATATTTAGATGACTTCCCATCATGTTTAACCCCAACACTTTTATTCATGTGATGGGACATGTACTAGCGGTGTTTTGTGTAGAATACCTCCTAGTTTGATGGCATTCCATATATTCTACTTCATTGACCGCGACAATATTTTTGAGATTCTATTTCTCAATGTACCTTCTTATGTACCATATGTATTCATTCAATATGGAGACCATACTTCACTGTGTATTATGTGTGGCGATGACAACTTAGGACAGATGCCTATTATTCCTATTCATGGCCATTGTACTTATATGTATCCAATACTGCTATGTATACTTCATATATACATTCATATGTAAAGGCTTATCTTCATATTATACTAACGAGTGGTTGGTTCTTCCACCTAGTTCTTCACTACTCCACTCATGGGACTATTATAATGTATTTATTCCATCGTATACCCCTCTGACCTCACAAACTAGGGGGATTTGTTATAGCATGATTTTCCACACCTGATACATGATTATTTGATGGCCTTTCCCTATCCCTATGTAGACTCACTATTACCCATTTACTCACAATTTCCCTAATGCTCCATTTGAACACCTTAAAAAACAATTTTGAATATACACGTAGGTCACAAGTTTACAACTCATGTATACATAGCATGTACCATTGTCACCTGCATATGTCGAGTTTTATGCTAAAAAATAAAAAATATTTGGATTTTCCCCCCATCAACTAACAAATGACTTGATCCTTGGCTTTCCATATGCCGGGAAAAGCTCTAATTCGACCCTTCACTTCCTATTGAAGGGATGCATATTGAGCTATTGAGAAGCATTGGAGGGGGAATAAATTTGGAGAGTTAAGAGATTATAACGAAATTGTGCCCCATTCTTATATGATTTAGTATACATCCATTTGTCCTTGAGGAAGCCTTTAGTGCTCTTTCCCAATCTTTCCATTGTCTTTATGAGATTTCCATTGTATGGAGGATTGAAGTGATGGAGGCCTAGGTGGAGGGACTCAGTTTCTCGGTTCATATGATGTACCAATAGAGGTTTTCATTTGTATCTCTGTTTACATTAATAGAAATATCCATTTCTTATCCAATTTCATGTGTAATTATGAATATTTGTATCCATGCATGTAATTACTTTATATACATTTTTAAATTTTATAGGATTAGACACTAACGCACTATATATCATGTTTGAATATGTCTTTGTTGTTGAGGATGAAGTGTAGGGACAAGTTTTGATCGAGAGCTCAATGGGGATCTTCTTCGAATGTTCGGTTGAAGTACAATTATTCTCCCTTAGTGATTAATTTCTTTTATGTATCTAGCATGCCTAATAATGGATTGATCTATGGTGTCATATTGTCTATTGTGGTCTACCCCAATCCATAAGATTGTTTTCTCCGTAACACAAAGATATATCAATCAGAGGCCATTCGATCACATTCCATCGAGTAGAGGACAAAGTTGAGTGCACAAGTAGAGACCCATCCTCACAATGTTTGGAAATTTAGTAAGTTTCTCAACATTGATATTTATTAATGTAAGAGTTCTCTAGGTTTTTCACCTATTCATGGATTTATAAGAGTGAAAGGAGAAAACAGGAGCAATTGAAAATTTTCTTAGATTTTCTCATATTTTCCTTTTCCCTAATAATTTATAATATTTTCCTTTTCCATATATATCTAAATGTGACAAGTATGCATCATACCCATTTTTAGAAACAAACCTAAATGATATGACATTTTATTGAAACAAAAAGAATATGTGAGACCACTTATTGTGTGATTTTATAGTAATTGTTAATTCTTCTCCAATCCATAGATTGCTTGGTGAAAAATAAGATGAAATGAAAAGAATGGTACACCATTTGGTTCATGTTATCTCTATACAAGGAATTGCAATGGATCTGAAAAATATTGAAGCCATAATGGATTGGATTACTCCAAAGAATGTTACCGAAGTTAGATCTTTTATGGGACTTGCAAGATACTATAGAAGGCTCATTAAAAGATTATCAAATATCGCTCATCCAAGTACTTCATTGCAAAGGAAGAATGTAAAGTTTGTATGGTTTGAAAAATGTGAAGAAATCATTCAGCAATTGAAGAAGTTACTTACTATCTCTCTTGTTTTGAATATTGCAGATCCAAAGAAGGATTTTGTAGTGTGCACAGATGCTTGGATTGAAGGATTAGGTTGAGTGCTTATGCAAGAAGGATCTATCATTTTCTATGATTCAATAAAATTAATGGAGCATGAAAAGAATTATGAAACTCGTGATTTAGAATTAGCATCCATAGTACATGCTATCAATATGTTGAGACATTATTTGTTGGGAAGAATATTTGAGCTTAGGACATACCACATGAGCTTAAAGTATTTTTTTGACCAACAAAGCTTGAATGCTAGGAAAGCTATGTGGCTGGAATTTCAATGTGAATTTAATTTTGAAATTAAGCATGTAAAAGGGAAGGAGAATAAGGTTGTAGATGCCATTAGCAGAAGGTTTCATGTAGTAGTAGTAAGTGTATGCAAATCAAATTTGATTAAAAGAGTCCTTGAAGCATAGAACATCGATAGAACTTACCTTCAAGTTAGAGAAAAATTGCAGTAAGCGAAGGTAGATAAAAGTTATGAACGATATCATCTTGGAGAATATGATATTATTGTTTATGAAGGAATACTATACAATCTGAATTGTGCAGAGTTAGTGATGGATGAAATTCATCAAATGCTACTTGAGACATCCGGGAAATCAAAAGACTATAACAATAGCGAAAAAAAATACTTTTTGAGTGAAATGGAGAATTAAATGGATAATGAAATAGAAGAATACATTGATCAGTATCAAAAGTGCCAACAAGTCAATGTAGAGCATCAACACCCAGTAGGACTATTGTAACCCTTTCCTATTATGGAATGGAAGTAGGAGATCATTTTTATGGACTTCATAACAGGTTTTCCAATGATAGTGATGAAGCATGATTCAATTATGGTTGTGGTGGATAAGTTATCAAAGGTATCTCAGTTTATTCTAGTCAAGCCCACTCATAAAGCAAGTGACTTAGAAAATATTTTCATGAAGGAAATATTTAGATTGCTTGGATTTCCCAAGGAAATATCTTCTGATCGAGATGCAAAGTTCACTTCCAAATTTTAGAAATAGTTATTACAAGAGTTGGGAACTCAACTAAATTTTAGTACATTGTATCATCCTCAAATAGATGGAAAAACAAAGAGAGTGAATCAAGTTATTAAAGGCATTTTGAGAATGTATGTGATGGATAAACCATCCAAATGAGAGGATTACCTACACTTCATATAATTTTCATACAACAATGGACTTCAAGAATCATTAGGAATGAGTCCATTTGAAGGACTGTATGGCAAAGGATGCAGAACCTAAATGAATTGGATAGTCCAATGAGTAGAGTAGTGCTTGGGCCAAAAATGCTTAATGAAATGGATCAATAAATTGTTAAGATTAGGAAGAAATTAAAGGTAGCCCAAGATATACATAAAATGTATGCATATTTGAAAAGAGTGGAAAAGGAATTTAGAATTTGGGATCATGTTTATGTAAGAGTAAATCCAAGTAAAATTTCCCTAAAGTTGGAAAGTTATGCCAAGTTGGAAACAAGATATTATGGGCTATTTGAATTCCTTGATAGGATATGACCATATGCATATAGGATTTCATTTCTTGCTAACATGAGAGCTCATAATGTTTTCCATGTTTATTTTCTTAAGAAGTATGTACATGATGCTAATCACATAATTGATTTGAATGTGATACAAGTGGAACCCAAAGGAAATTTCCAAGTGGAGCCTATGTGAGTCCTCTACAATAAGGTGACATTCCTTCGGAACCAAGCCATCGAGAAGATAAACCTGAAATGGAAGCACCTTGGTCATGATGAGGCTACATGGAAATTAGAGGATGTCATGAAATAGGCATACCCATTTTGACCCTTATAATGCATTGGTTGCATATGTGAATATTGTGTATATGATTTGTATGGTTTCCTAACATGGAGCTCAAGGCCAAGACCCCACTGGTGAATGGTCAAACATTAAAGGGATGTATTTAATATTTTGTTAGCTATGTTTTAGTAAGCCATGTAAAATTGTATATTCATGTAAATATTTTTAATACAAATAAAAATACCAAGAGCTGGCTATTGAAGCAACTCAAATGAGGCATCCATGTGTATTCGGTAGGGATATGTGAGGGTTATTGGATTCATCCCTATGTTTCCAATTTTCATCTTGAGAACCCATCTTGACTATCCATGTTTCTATGTATTTTTGTTGTAAGGAAATAGTTGGGTAAATCAACTCATAAATTAATGGAGCATGGGAAGCCCGGAATTTAGGATTCCTAAGTATCGGCTCAATTTACTTGACCCATAATTCATCTCCTTCATGGGATTTCATTTTCCACCCTCCCCAATCCATTGTTGAATAACTAGAGAGAAATTATTAGCAAGTTATGCATTTCCAACAACGACAATTGTAGAAATCACAACTTGGAAAGAACCTAGATTTTGAAGTGCAAAAAATTCCCATATTTTCATGTGATGAGTAAAATCAAGTGGGGGATCCATATATATAAATCCCAGGGAAAAATTAACAGTGCAAGAATCCCAAAAATCCATGGGAAAACCTGGATTTGGAAGCCTGGAAGTGAATTTTTTCGTTTGACAGTCATATGCTCAGAAATCGGAAAATATTAGAGTGGATTAAAGAGGGAGTGCAATCAGAGGTTGGAATTTATTTATGAACTAAGTGAAGGAAATAATCTCTGAGTATTTAGTTGCTTGGAACTTTATATTCCCACCCTAAAGAGCACTCGAGGGAAGAGGTGCCTAAGGGACTGTGTAGCATAGAAGGGGACCTTCCTTGTGTTGGGCGTGGTAGGTAATGTGGCTTCCAATACTGTTTGAACCCCAATTGAGATCCTTGTATATTTTTGGTTGATATCATTTGATTAGCTATCTCCTTCCTTGCCTCCCTACTTACCTAAAAATCTCAACTGTGTGTTGGATTAGCATGAATACCTGCACCTATGGCTATGAGTGGGAAATAGTAGTTCCTCCTTAGTGGATACACAACCCATATTGGGGGTGGTCTCTTAGCTGAAAGAATATAGGTTGGAAAAATACATACAGTTGGGTGGATCATTGCTCTCCCATAGACATTTTCTTTGACGACTTCAGTTAAAAATTAGTATTTATTGTTATCTATGTTTATGCTTAATTTATGTGTTATGAATCACTATTAATTGCACTAAATTGAATGAACATACCCAACATGAATTGTTCAGTTGGATGCATGTAAATAACATAAAAATGCTTTTGTTGTTATGCATGGTTTATTTGTTATGTTTGTGATGAACATGTTGGTAACAACATGTTGTGTGTGTGCATTAAAATTTTGAATTCCATTGTATATGCTTTATATGAATTGCACATGCATTAAATAGTTGTTAATGAATTTTATAATATGTCCATTCGGGTGATATTATTGCATGCCCTTACATTGTTCATGTCTCCCTATGTGGTTCATTTGATGGGAGGGGACATGATGGGTATGTATCATTGAATGAATCAAAGAAAGGATCAACAATATAACACATCATTGGATCTCAAGAATTGGAAAATTTGTATTAATTGACAATGTTCTACATGTTATTTGAATACACTAGCTCACATTAACCTCTCCCTCAAAGAACATAAAAAATAATATTGAATATTTTTGTTTCAATTGGCTTTGGAATAGAAACAAAGGAGATGGAGGAACACCACTAGTCTCTTCGGAACCGATACCATGCCCAATGGATACAAAGGGTTGAGGAATTAAACGGTTTTGTATGTTTCCTACAACTTTGGTCCAAAAGGAACCTAGAATCTAATAAAAAATAAGGGTATGGGGTAAGAGGCCGTCTACTAGAAATGAATTTCTCTTCTATATTTGTAAGAGATAATCAAAGATCCACAAAATAAACCCCAAGGAGACTCCAACTTCTATAAATAAATATGACAGGATGTTCATATGTGGTTAATGGGATAAAATTATCCTTGAACTATTGGAATGACAAGTTCCATAATAAATCATGCCACCACCACTTTTGGATTCCCTCAAAAATATGTAATTTTCCACCCTAATACAAGAATCCCCTATGATAAGATCATATCCCTTGTCATGGAACTTCATGTAGGATATTGGTATAATGGAATATAATAGAAACAATTGAATGAGTACATAAGCCAATGTATGATAGCAAGTATTCGACTAAAAGAGGAATAATATTTTCTAATATGGGGTAAACATAAAACATTGATAAGGTATACTATTAAAATTGGACATAAAACTTAATTCCCTCCATGCCCCCCCAACAAATTATAATGGTGTTGGACAAAATTTTGGAGAGTTATCCCCACCAAAAACTATAATTTTTTTTGGATCCCCATAAAAGAGTTATCCCCACTTGGGACATGCCAAAAAAGAAAGGTTAGTAGGATCCCAATAGGTTCTATATTTGTGAAGAAAATTAAGAGCATTTTTCCCACTTATTGGTGCATTGTTACTTCACTTGATAATTGTGTGGCATTTCCCATAGGGTAAACCTCCAATCTTAGAAATTAATAGGTTTCAACATCAATGAAATGCTACATGATTTGATCAATATATCATCAAAAGTTTAAAAAAAAAGATCCAGGATTGGAGTTCATATAGTAAAATTGGCTTTCCTATAATTAAAGGTAAATTAAAGCAAGCCAATTGTTTGTTCAAAACAACTTGTACTGACTCGTGATAGATGATGATGACTTCATAATGTAGCATCTAAATTCCTTTTATACTCTAGTACATTATCTTGTGTCTGTTGATATTATGATGTAGGAATAATATATGTGTATTACTTTGGTATGGTGTTTTCTAGACTCTTGAGATAATAGTGTTATAGCAATTGGTAGTACTACTCATTCTACATTAAAGTTTGAGGATGTGGTTGCATGTTTGTTATTAGAGAAAATGAGGCAAGAATCCATGTAGTGTGTGGTAAATAATGTAATTTATGTAAGAGTTCATACTCAACATAAAAATAAAAATAAGTCCTCATGGGAAAGATCTAATTCTATAGGAAAATCTATAAGGAAATTATGGAAATGTCGTAATGATGGTCATTACAAGAAAGATTGCAAATATAAATTATTGATAAAAGTAAGGTATCTAATGATGACCCTTCCACATATACAAAATCCTCCATGGAAGAAGAAGTTGATATTTACCTGGAATCTACTAGTAGACATTCATATCATGATTTATAGTTGAATAACTCATGTGCTTCATTTCACATGACTCCTCAAAGGGAGTAGTTTTGTGAATATGAAAAGTACAATGGATGTGATTTTTTCCTAGGAGATGACTATGAAACTAAAATAATAGTTCATAGAAGGGTAAATTTGTTGCTCATAGATGTACAAATACTATATTTATCCTTATAGTTATACATGTTCCAAATATTAAAAAAAACATTATATATGTGTGTAAGTTGAGTGATGCATTGGTGCAAAGTGTATTTGAAAAAGGAACCTATAAGATGATTTGAAAAGCAATGATAATTTTTAGGAGAGCTTAGAAGGAACACCATATAAGTAATTGAGAAGCATTGTAACTAATGGGAGTAATATTTCTATTGTTCTTGACATTTGCAATGAAAACGATAAGATCCCATTGTCCCTTGAGAGAAGACAATGCTATCGAATTGAATAGTGGGACATATTACAGAGAAGGGACTTTAGAATTACATGGTAAAGGTATATTTGAAGGTATGCATGATTTATCATTAGATTTTTATTTCTATGAACATTGTATATATGGTAAACAAAATTGGGTAAAATTTTGGTTGTATCTATAAGAGAAAATGAATTATGTAGTTGATACGCAATCATGTGTTTGGATTTGTGTTAATTCAATCACTAGGCTAGGTAAATTGCATATAAATTTTCATTCTTAGGTGATTTGTAGAAGAAACATATGGATATAATTCCTCGTAATGAAATATGAGGCTTTGATAAAATTGAAATAATTTAAGGATCTTTTATAGAAATAGATATATAACAAAGTAAAGGTGTTGAGGATATATGGTGGATAGTTATACATAAATAAGTTCAAGGAAATCAATAAGAAATTATAAAAGAATAAGGAAAAATAATAATATATTCACACCTAAGTAGAATGGACTTGTAGAACAAATGAAAAGGATATTGATGGAAAATAAAAGGTGTATGTTGACTGGTGCAACGTTAGAATAGGTATGTTGGGTACAGGTAGTGGATAATGTACTTGGTAAATTGATCACCTAGACCTATACCATTAGTCAATACAATTTCGATACATGGATTGGTAAAAATATATCTCTTAAACATCTTAGAGTTTTTGGTTGATATTCTTATGTCCATGTTCTGAGGCATAATAGGACTAAGCTTGATTTATGAAGTTGGAATAAAATGTTATAAACTTTGGAACCCAGTAACAAAGAATATCGTTTACAACATGACACATTATTTAGGGAGGTAAAAATTATTCCAAGACTAGAATTCAAATTGAGGTACGAATAACTGGAGAAAATAATGTTTAAGTTGAAGGATAAAGAATCTTCCTCAATAGGAGGACATGAATGGGAGGAAGAAGAACCTTTGAATTGAGTCTTGAGGAAATCAGTTTGAGAAAGAAGGAAACCGAAAGAGAATGCTTAACCTATTTTTTTTTTAGTTTTGTTCTATCCATTATTTATAAAGATCCTAAAATTGTTAGGAAAGTAGTGGATTCAGAGGATAAGAAATTCTAGAAGGAAGTTGATGAAATAAATGCTTTGGACAAGAAGAGGCTTGGAATATAGTTGTGTTGTTGAATGAAAGAAAATGTATTGGTATAAAAATGGCATTAATAAGTTGAAATAAAATGGTAAAGTGAATAAGTAAGATGTCACATTGTAGATAAGGGATATCCCTAGGTGGAGGGAAATGATTTTGGTGATTTTTTTCCTATTGCTAGATTAACCTGTATTATATTTTTTTGTTGTTTTTGTTTCTTTTGATATTGATGTTGCAAATTGATGTGAAGGAAACATTTAAATATGGGGAACTTGTAGAAGAAATCTACATTACAGAACTATAAATTATTGTAGTGAAGGTATTGCAGCTGCAACATTTTCCCAAAATTCAAAAAAATTTGGGACCCTCCTTCAACCCTCCTTTAACTCATTTTGGCTTGAATTTTGAGTTTGTTTGGTATTCTGCAGAAAGACTATTTTTATGCCAAGCAATGTTTTATTATTTGTTTGATTTTTACCATTTGAAGCATTTTTGGATGTTTAAATCGAGGTTTAGTCACCTGCATGCTCGCCCTTGCAGAGGAGTAATAAGAAACCAGGTCCGATTATTTTCTTTGATGCCTTTATTCAAGTACTCGTCTCAATCAACTGTCGGTTGGAATCTCGTCGGGACATATTGTCTCTACGTTTTCCGTAGTTGCAAATAGCGCATCACCTTAACATTTTTTCGACCCTGCCGCGTTGTTTCGTTGATCTTTGATTTTCCGGCATCCGCCGTTGTGGCTTTGAAAAGCGTTGTCTTTCCAGCATGATTTTATTTTATTTTTCCACGGAACCGAGGTTTCTTGGTTAAAGTTATCTCGGTTTTTTCTCTGATTTTGCTAGTTTGTGGAACTCGATGTCTTTTATGTATCCCCGTTGCGACTCTTCATCCTTCTATCGCTCCAATGCTTTAATCCTACGAGCTCTGATACGTTTGGTTTTCTCTCTGATGCCTCGGTGGTTCTCCCAACTATTTCATCGCCCAACGCTATGGGAGGTAATGTTAATATGCTCTCCAATCCTGTGTTTTTTACCGTCTGATGATTTTCTCCCGCCGAGTATGGTTGACCGAGGATATATATATATATATATATATATATATATATATATATATTTGTTATTTTTGGACTGTCTCTACGCTGTCGTTTTCGCTTGAGCTAAACAGGACCCTCACTGTCGGTACCCTCGTTCCTAGGAGGCTCCGCCATGGAAACTCAATGATTTTCCTTCCGCCAGTCACGCAGTAGTGCTAGGTAGGCCCTTGTACTCATTATCTCATTCTATTCGACTGGACAAGTTAATTTCTTGTTTCTATGGTTAGGGTTTTCACTCAGTTTCCCGTTGTTACATGTATATATGCTACAGCGAGAAGTGTGACTGTTAATAGGGGAGTCCTTGTAGCTTACGGAGTGTTTTCTTCTGCGGTCATTATGGTTTTTTACCCTGCACTCAATGGTTGGGGAAACCGGTGTAGACGGTCGTTACGCTGTCTGCGCCAGTTTGCCATATTTTATGTTTGGTCGTTCTAAGAAGATTTTCAGGGATTTCCTAGGGAATGTCAAAATTTTTCCATTGGTCTAGTCACCCGCATCTTTCAAACCAAGACCTTGTTGTTGTTTTCAGTTCGCTGTTTAGAGCAACCCGGTTCACGGTCGAATTCGAACCCAAACCGGTCTGGGGTAGTATAGCGTCGCCCAGTCTAAGGTGGACCGTAGAATGCACATATACAGTTCTATCTCCTTAAGTGTCCCCTTTGAGTTGCTAAAGTAACTTCCTTCAGTGTTACGCGTAACGTAGTGGTCATGGCACCCACAGAGAGCCCAAGATTGTTTCATTTGTGATGTAGACCTTGTTTTCCCACACTCGAGCTCTGTTGGACTAAGTTGGTTCCAGTTTTTCGGGCAGGAGAATTTGTAGAATGAATTTTGCTAAATTTTTTATTAATTGCAGTCATGTTTAACGCAGACGAGGAAAAACCTTTCTATTGTTATCTTAATCTGTAAAATTGTCTAAAAACTACCTAGTAGAACCTAAAATACCTTTCTGTACATGACAGGGAAATTCATCGGAACTTAAAATGTCTAAGCGCCAAAAGAAGAAGGCTCCTGCAGTCGAAGAAGAACCCAACGTCGAATTCATCACCAGAGTGGAATATATTTATGAAGACACCAAATGCATAATTGGTGTAGAGCCGGAATGTCAATGGGGAGAAATCTACAAATTGATTACAATCCGAGAGGTGCCTGACATAGGCTTTGAGGAAGAAAACATCTATGTCAACATAGAGAGGTCTTCATTAATGAATATTTCTATGAGACCTGAACTCTTTCCATGCTCTGAAGTGATTGGGTGGATTCTTCCCAGGGCAGACGTGACCACCGAATGTTGATAAACAAGGTTATGTTGCCTATAGCCCTGGATATGTATCCCTGGCCTACCACTTTCCAGAAGCACAAACATATCTAACTGAAGATTGGCTGAAATGCATCAGGATGGATCTCGTTGAGACACTCAAAAGGATGCTCACGCCTGGAAAAAACTTTAGAACAAATCCAAATGGATAATATGACACCGCAAGCCTAAGAACCCCTTACAGGTTCATTGCCTTGATGCTTAATAGGATTTTTGGGAGATCCCATGGAAAAAGCTTCAAATTGGAGTGGGTGCCGATAATTTTTTATGTTGCAACATAGGGGACCATTTTCAATTGGGCTAATATTGTGTCCAATAGCCTCTCGGCCTGCATGGCGTCAGCATTAGGAGGGGTGTCCCAAAAGAAATCAGAGTTCTATATGAGCTCCATACTGATTGATTCCATACTATGCAATCAACCCTTCCCTAACCTAAGATGCATCTGGGATAGGGAAAGATCACCCATTTACTCAGTATACAAGCCACTGTGGGCCCATAAGTACCACAGTCACTACAGGGAGGTGTGTGAGCATGTCATTATGCCATTATATACCCTTATTTTCTTAAAAGAATGTGACTGCATGTCAGAGGAGGCATTGCAGGTGATTGAAGAGTATGCTGATTATTACTTGACTGAGGATGAGCTCTATTTCAGAATGTTTGGAGGCTCTAGAGCACCCTCACTACTGCCGAAGTATGCCACAAACTATGTAATTAACAAAGAGGTAGTCAGGAAAGTATTTCTAGATGGCATAGGAAGTTTCTTATTTGAACATAAGAAGCCAGCATACCCACCTTTTCCTTTCAGATTAGGAAGTTACAAATTTACTAGAGTGAAGAAGGCTGATGAATTCATGGAGGAGTTAGAGAAGTTCCATTTTCGGGAAATGTAGTTCCATAGGAATGACTCCCGTAATAAAGTTGCAGAGTACTGCAAAGAGGCTAATGTCCATTTTGAGTACACTAGCCATTCGGACAGAGAAGAGCCCATTTTTCGTAGTGCACTAAACATGACAGCCTTAAGGAAAAGATTTAAAAACAAAATTACCACCAAATGTGGGAAGGGACAGGACGAGCAGAAAAAGGCCGAGGAAGAGGAAGCCAGGAAAAGAAACGAAGAAGCTCAAATATTAGCCCAAGAAGCCGAAGGATGGCTAAAGGGAAATGAGGAGGAGAAAATAAGAGATGCACAAGAGGCAGCCAGAAAGGCAGAAAAAGCTTCCAAGATCAAAGAAGAAGAAAGAAAAAGGAAGTTAGATGAGGAACTGAAGAAGCAGGAGGTACATAAGATGAAGCTGACCCAAACAGTGATAGAACAATCAGCCTCTGACGTAGCAGACATTCAGGCCTAGGACGTGGAAAACCCCGACATTCAAGATCCTGAAGTACCTGCTGCCAGTACACCAAGATAGTCTATGGCCCCCACCCTTAGACAAATCCCCTTTGAATAGAAGAAATGGGAAGAGGTACTTGATTTTAATACTATCTTTTATGATAAGGAAAATAAAAGGATAGTAAAGAGAACCAAGAGGAAGGTTGAAACTGGGGGGATGTCTGGTAAGATGATAAATGATACAACCATTGTATACGAAACAGACAGAGCCCCCAGGTTCACTATCAGAGTAGGGGCTGCAATGATCCATGCTTCAGAGGACAATGTAGATAAAATAATGACAGATCTGGAGCAGTCAAAGAAGTCTTCTTCTCAACTAAAATATACCCTAAGAAAGGAAAGAGAAGAAAACAATAAGTTAAAGAGAAAATTTGAAGACATGCAAAAGGAAATGAAGTCTTCAAAAGCTGAACTTCAGGTTCTCCAAATAGAGAGAAGATCTATGGAGACTTCCCAACAGTGTCTGGAGAAAGTACAACGGGAATATTAAGAGTTGAGGGCAGAGAAGGAACAACTGCTAGATAGGATAAAGGATCTAGAATTGTAGAAGATTACCTTGGAGGCAAATGAGAGGCAATCACAAGGGCAGGAGGAAAAGCTTCAAGAGTAGGTTACCTCACTGACAACAGCTTTAGAGGAAGCCAAAGAACAACAGGTTAATCTCCAACCTTTCAAAGAACACGTGCTGGCACAGAGGGCCAAGATGCTTCAGCTGCAGGTGTCTATATAGGAGGAAAGATGAATGGTTTTGTAGATAGATAGCCATTTGGAAGAGATTTTGGAGACCTACTCATATTTTGTGGACAGATCTCAGGACATCCTGTAAGTCCTAATAGCAAGGATGGCAGGACTAGAAACCAATGAAGAAGCTCCTGTAGAGTTACCCTCAAAGGATCAACGGGCCCTTAGGCAAGACTATGACTTATTGGAATTTTCCATCAACACAGCCAAGGAGTTCAAGAAGGCTGTTAGAAATACTAAACGCACATGTACATAATTCTTTAGAAGATTTTTGATTACTTATAACCGATGCCAGGTAGAGGCTGAACAAATAATAGATGCTTTTCCAGACCACAGCCTGTTTGTGGAAATTTTGCAGAAAAGGTACCAAGAGGATGAAAGAAGAATACAACACATTAAGGCTTTAGATGAACAGACCTTAAGGAATGAGGTAGTTCATTCCGCAATCAGTGTGCAGCAATTAGAAGATCAGTTTTTCCTGAGTACAACCAGAATCGAATCCATCAGGAACCAGGCTTCAAAATTCGAGATAAATATTCGATTCTTGGAACCTTCTGAATTTGAAAGTATCGCTTCAGAGGCTTCAGCGTGGAAGAAATTTATAAATAATCAAGTGGGGCCCCCCTCATGAACATTTGTTCACTTTTGCAATATGTTGTAATTTCGTAAACACTTAGTGAAAGTAAATTTTGGGAGGCAAAGAGTTGGGGAAGCCCAAGAGTTATTTGTGGGCAGCCCAATAGTCTTATTCTTTTGTATAAATATAGAGGACTTAGAGGAAAAGAGGACTTTTTCCCAGTTAGATTAGTGAAGAGATATTGTAAGAAGAACTATTTCCTTTTGCAATAAAGAATTACTGTTTTTCCTGTCGGAGAAAGTTTGGTGGGATGTTCGAATATTATGCTATGGATTGGTTGAAGATGAACTATTTCATTTTTAGCTTTTTGTCCACTAACTATGAGATCGTTCTGACTCTTAGGACCTATGTTCTTGTTTGAATGATTTCTGGCTTATTCTGTGAAATTACCACCATGAGTAATGAATGTTGTTCATAAGCAATTGGCTATCTGATTGTTTAAATATCTTTAATTGTTCATGTGCTTTTGGGAAGAAATATCAGCTATCTATAATTTCTCTTTATAATGCACGCACAATAAACATTACTCATTAATAAGTTACAATTTGGCTCCCTGGGGATAGGTAGATAGTTAGATTTACTTTATTATTATGTATGTGATTTAGATGCTTGTGAGTTTTAAGACGAGAGGTAAGAACCTACGCATCACATTGTGAATACTCCAGGCATCCTTTATCAAGTCTACATGTTAAATAGGCACTTGCATATCATACTTTAAGTCAAAAAATACAAAAATATATACGGTGGATCGGGCCGCAACCGATAAAACCTTTTATTTTTGTTACTTGACCTACGGTAGCCGGACCGCAAATCGGATGGATTCCTTACACCAAACAGTCACGGGCTAATTGGGAACGCTGAATGAGGAGAATCCCTTATTGTTGTTGCCTGTGATTTCCAGGCCTCAACAGTTTTCTGGTGCTAGAAGGAGAGCTGCCAGTGCATGGCTGGCCGAGGAAACCCATTTTGTTCCACTAGTGATATTTTTGGAAGCATTTTTTGTGACCTGACCCAGATACTTAAGAAAAGCTATCGGGAAAGACCTTCCTGTATCGGAAAACTCAGTGTTGTTTAAGGTTGGTTCAACCTTGGAAGTAAGTAGGCCCAGGTATACCTTACGATCCTCCTTTTCAAACTCCTGTGCTTTCACCTCCTCTTTTTGCACTCATGGCTGGTATAAATGTGAATCAGCCCAACCCATCGCCAGCTTGGAAAGTGTTATACACTTGAATGGCACCTCTCCGCCAGAGTGCTGACATCCCTCATGTTGGCACACAAAAGGACATCTATGGATAGAGGTTTGCCCAAAACACTATATCTTGGCTTATGATGAAATACATTCCTTATATATCCAGCTAGTTACTTTGCTATTTTACTATGTTGAGCCATATTCGCGACTCTTCTTTTATACAACTCATAAGTCATTTGCGAGTCCCGGTTGATGCAAGTCGCAAATCTATGTACTCGCGGGTTGCCCTTATGATAAGTTGCGAATCATTTGCGGGTTTCTCTACTACATACCCGCGAATGTGTCTCTTAACATTTAAAGATAAAACACGCGCTAATTGGAGATTAGTTAACTCATTTAACTTAATTTCCTTAACTGCTACAACTTCCCTAACCTTCGAGAACTGCCTTATTTCACCCATATAAATACAGGCCTTGGGGAGGGTGTTGGTGACCTACACTTGGAGAGCAAAGTTATGCTGGTGGAGTTTATATAGAAGTCTTTGGAGCAGTGGAACTCAGAATCCTTTGGTTGCAGAGGAGTCCTTGTCT
>LPNX011151804.1:0-32140 GCA_001517045.1 Pseudotsuga menziesii
TTAAAAAATTATATAAATTTATAAGTTTTTTAAATAAAAAAGACTTATAAGATCACATCTTTCAACAAAAATAGAATTTTAAGTTTATTTTAATAAAAAAAAGATTTATGAGATAACATCTTTTAACAAAAATCAGAATCACATTAAATTATAAAAAATTTCAAGTTTTTTTTTTAAATTATATAAATTTATAAGTGTTTTTAAATAAACAAAACTTATAAGATGATATTTTTCAACAAAAACTAGAATCACATTAAAACTAGCACACCAACATAAAATGTGTTGTTGGTGTATGTCAATCTGCGTCATTTAAGGGATGAGAAAAGAAATGAGGAGGATCCCCTGCACCAACAACATTTTATGTTGTTGTGCTAGTTACCAGACGAGAAAATAATAAAATAATAATACTAATATTATTGTTATTCTAATTATTATTTTTATTTAGAAATTAAATATTGAATCATGTAATTATTATTACTAATGTTAATATTATTAATAATATTAACATTTAAATAAATAAATAAATATATAACATTAATATTAACATTTATTATTGAGTTTATATTTACTTTTTTCTCACATTTGGAATTTGGAATAGTATTATATATGTATATATATTTATATTTATTTTTATTGATGATTTTGAATAAGTAATAAATTTTAACTTATATTTTAGAAGTTGTTTATGAATAAAGAAATAAATAAAAGTTTTTATTAAATTTAGTAAGAATTTAATACAGTTTTGTTTAATGAGAGTTTTGATTATATAACTTTATGTTTAAAAGATAAGGTTATTTTAAAATTTTTAATAATTTCAATTTACAAAAAATAAATGAATTTATAAAAATTGATTACTTATTTTAGTAAAAATAAACAAATAAAATAAGTTAAGTAAAATAGAACTAATAAAATAAATTAAGTTTATCTACTTTTATTCATATTTTGTGAAAAAAAATTATATGAATTTTTTATGAAGACGATTAATCTCCACTAAGACTAATTTTAATTTATTGAACCTTTAAAAAGGAGAATACTTAGTTTACTTTAAAATCTTGTTCCTTTACTTAAAAAGCTTGTCAAGAAGCTTTCCAAGCTTACTATAGTTTTGGTAAGCTTGGAGTTTATAAAGATTTGTAATGTACCAAATACTATGGAACTCAAATCTAATGTGGGCGTAGGCAATGTATTTTAAGAGAAAATGATTTTCATCCTCAACACTCATAAACTCACACACATGACATAGATTTTCATTTTTGAAAAATCAAAATCTCTTACCAATTAAGTTTTATATTATTAATAATTTTATAGAATTTAAATAATAAATATTCAATAATTAAGATTATTATTAAAATAATCTTATCTATTATTAAATAAAATATTAGTTTTTTAACATATTGAAAAATCAATTCTAATTTTCAATTTCATAAATATTGAATTTTAAATAATTTATAAATTAAGTTTTATTGTTGATTGGAATCTTCTACCACGCGTTAGGGCTTTGACCAGACTTAATCTTACATTAAAATAAATCTTGTGCGCCTACCTCGAGTGAAGTGTTGACATTCTTGGTGGGAGGGATCCTTCGTTGCTAAAAAGTAACAATAAAAACGCGGAAATTGGAATCTTCTACCACGCGTTAGTAGGGCTTTGTTTAAGGAATTGACAATAAAGAAAGTAAGTGGTCAACTTTATCGTGAAAAGTATTATAATTTATAACGTATAAGTGCACAATTGAAATTGAAAATATTGAGTGCTGCCAACTGTTACGCACCGGAATTTTGATGTATGTCATGCGTGGAATGTGTTATGAATCATGTGACTCGTGTCAGTTGACGATTTTGAATAATCAAATATTAAACATTCTATACATTGTTAGGTAGTCTTCAGTCCAACTTTAGGCTGGAAAACGAAACAAAATTTCTCCTATATTATTAATCGAAGATTAATTAAAAAATAAATAGAAGGTATTGCAATGTTGTGAATTGCATATAAATAATATGCATTTTATATTATAAATTGTTAAAAAATAAATAGAAAAGAATGTAAAGAGGTCAATTTTTTTATAAATAATATGTATTTTATAATAGTATTGTTTGAGTGGTTTAATAAGAATATGTACACTTGTTATTTTTTATACTTAATGGTAATTTTTTTTAGATGGGTATTTAGCCTTTATGTACTGAATTGGTGGTGCTCGTTAACACTAAATGCTTAATCTTGCATTAAATTTTTATGGATATTTACTCTTCACCTACTCAATATTTGATTAGTGTTGATATTGTAATTGGGTCCAATGTTTCGAGGGTGGGTCCTCCTCCCTTAGGTTGCACATGGGAGTGGTCTAGGTTAATTGTTGATCCCATCTTATTCGCGGACCACATTAATCGAGGATTCTCACTATGTTAACTTATACAATTTCTTTTTACTTATATTTCCACCTATGCTAACTTCAACATCATGCTTCACGCATCCACTATCTCTGTATGCTTCACTCATCCACTGAGCAGTTTTGTCGCCTGCTCCAACCCCGTCAGCTCTTAAACCTCATGCCTCCACTGAGAATATCTTTGCTTCAGTTGATTGTGCCTCAAGAAACAAACAACCCGCCAATGACAACAAATCCATTACAAAGAAATGAATAAACGAAATATGACAACAAATCCATTACAAAGAAATGAATAAACGAGATATGCCCGAAAATATTTTATTTTGAATTCAAAATTTAAATAAATCCCCCCATTTCAAATTCAAATTAACATGTATGTAATCGATGGCATTCAAATTTCAAATTAACATGTATGTGATGACATGCAATGATGGATGGTATGTACGGGAGATGTTGGATACGGTGGCACATAGCACTATGTGTTCAAGTACAGCCCCATGGATCATTCACATGGGCGTGGCGTCATGGATGATGGGCATTGAGCATGACTACTCAAACAATGGATACTGGAAATGTCTTGACGGGAAAACCGAAACGCATGGACGATTTAGATATGTCAGACCCTACGACAGCATTAAACACTCTGCTGCATGTAGAGTATTGCTTGGTGAGCTCACATAACCAAGCAAACTCATTGGGATACTTTAAAAAAATGAATAATTAAAGCAAAAGCGACATAACCAATGGGAAATCAATAATGAAAGCAAAAGCGACATAGCCAAGAGATGGGAAGGCGTTGATGAATGCACAACAATGCAAAATAAGGGTGGTGAAAGAAAAATGGCATGACAATGCAGATAAGGTTTCATTGGGCTCTGCACCCATGGATAAGGTTTCATTGGCGTCTGGACCCATGATCACTACAAGGCCAGGCTCCACGACAGGAGATAAATAAGCACCCCATAACGCAGCAATAAATGCTGTGGTTGTGGGACACATCAACGGTTGGATTTAATCCATCTCTTCATCCAACGGTTAATGTGCCCCGCAGCCACAACATTTATTGCTGCGCTGCGAGGTGCTTATTGCTCTCCTCCACGACAAGGCCCAGCTCGAAGAAGGGAGAGTTAGTGCGGACATCCTATTCCCAAAACAAAGAGATATTAATTGTCTTTGGAATTCTCGATATCTACGCCGCCATCCCGCCAATAATGCTTCAAGCTATAAGCCAATAAGTTTGGAGAAAAATATGATTTTTATATTATTAAATAAAAAAAATTGTATAAAAGTTTGGTTCAAATGTATATTGGCATTTGGTCAACAACAACTAATGCATAGTCAATGATAATCGAAAACAATATACCATGCCTCTTGGTAGGTATAATAAGGGTAGAAAGTTAAAAGGGGGTATTTCAATGTCTTGGTGTTTGCTTGAAGAATGAAAAGGCGTCAAGGTAAAAGAAGAGGAGACCAAGAGACATAGAAGAGAGCCTCATGGAAATGAGGGAGAGATATCTTCAAGAAGGAGATGAAAGGATGTAGAATGAAAGTAGTGGATTTTAATGGTTTCTCATGTATATGATGTTTATATGTTTTGTTGTGTATTATGAATTTGTAATATTGTTGTGTGTTTTAATTTTTAATAAATATAGGCTATGCACCAAGTTTAGTATTTGAGTGGGTTTATTCAGTTGAAAGAGAATAATTCGAGTTGAGGAGAGTATTAGGTAAAATTGTTCTCATAATACTTGTAGTTCCAGTAAGGAGAATTACTAGGTAGAAATATGGAAAAAGTATTGTGCAAAAGGAACAAAATGGATAACGAAAGAGGAGTAGTCATGTAGTGGAGAGGTAGATGGTGTCTTGGAGGTGTTGCAGATGAAATAACTTAGAAATTGAGAGCTATTAAAGCTAGACAAGAAGCCATCGAAACACGTTAGAGGAAAGGAGTTGTAACTAAAGCTCGTGATGTGACTAATGAATAACTGTAAGTTTAGAACCCGCAAGAAGAAGTTGAGGTAGTTGAAGCCCCATAAGATAAAATCATAAAATCCCTAATAGATTTGAGAGGAATGTTAAAGATGGAGACACCTACTTACACAAGAAGTTTGAACCCAAAAGAGATAATTCAATAGATTATAGACAAGGAATAATTATTTGATATAGAACAAATTGAAGACCCTTAGAGAATGAAGATGGTGTGCATGAAGATGAAAGAACATGCATCTTTATGGTGGTACACTATGTAGTTAGAAAGGAAAAGTAAAGGAAAGTATAGAATCAAGACTTGGGATATAATAGTGGTGTTACGGAGAAAGCTTCCTATGGCTTGGGGCGGACCACAACAAAAAGTATGACACTAGAAATCAATCCACTTCCAATATACTAAAGAGATAAACACGACTAAAACTAATGGATGAGAAGCGTACCTTATTTCGGTCGTTCATAGAAGATATCCGTTGAGCTTTCAATCAAACTTGTACCTACATTTCATCCTCAACAACAATGAAACACACAAGCATGATAGATGTTAAGTGTTAGAGCCTACTCTAGCATATACAAATCCAATATATAATGAAAGCAACTACATCCATGGATACAAATATTCATAGTTACACATATAATGCACGAGAAAAGGATATTTCTATTAAATGTAAATAGAGATATAAATGGCAACCTCTACTGACACCTCGTCGAAATCGAGAAACCGAGTCCTCTAGTTGGGCTTCCACCACTTCAATCCTCCATATCAAGGCAAGCTCACAAGAGAAAGGTAAGCTTGGGAAAGAGCACCAATGGTTGCTCCAAGACAAAGGGATGCAGACTCAAGTATGCAAGAACAGGGCTCAAATCCACTATAATTTCTTTGCTCTCACAAGTCCTCCTCCTTCAATGCTTCCAGGTAGCTCAATATATAGCCCATCAATGAGAGGTGAAGGGTAGAGTCAGAGCGTTTCCAAGCATATGGAAGGACAAGAGTCAAGTTATCCATTACTTGACGAGGGAAAACTCCAAACATTTATTTTTTGAGCACATTTACCAATGTATGCAGGTCACAATGGAGCAAGCTGCGTGTACACGTGGGCAGTAGTCAGGTGACTCGTGTATACTCATGAATATGACTTTTTAATGGGTTTTTCTGGAGCATCAAAGTAATACTGAGAAAAGGGGGTATAACGATTCTGCATAGGAATAGGGATAGGCCATAAAAACATGATATATCAGGAATGGAAAATCACACTGTAACAGATGCCCCCTAATGTGTGAGGTTGGAGGGGAACACAATGACCGAAGTACATTATAATAGTCCGAGAAGTGGAGTAATGAAGACCCATGTGGAAAAAATCAGCCACTCAACTGTATAATACCATGGTAGATCTCTGCATGTGATTGCAAATATGAAGTGTAGCAGTCCCCTTATACAAAATAATACAATGGCCATGAAGAGGAATAGTAGACATATGTCATATGTGGTCATCACCATGTACAATATATAGTGAAACACGGTCTCCATACTGAATGAAGACATCTGACGTTTCACTGGAAACTGGTCATGAGAACTGATATCTCATAGATATTGGCACGATCAAAGAGGTAGCATATATGGAATGCCACCAAGATAGGAGGTCTTCAACAATTTTTTTTGCTAGTACATGTCCCATCACACGAATAAAGGTGTCAAGGTCGAACATGATGGACCATCATCTAATTACCAGTCGTTGATGTATATCATTAATAGACGCGATATATCCCATCGATAATAATAATGGAAATCAAGGTACAGAGTGCAATTAAACAAGTGTGAATAGATGTCTTGAGGTCGAACAATTGAGAGAGTCCATCGATCAGGGGACATTGATGTATTCCCAAATCTGTCGATGGCGAGAGACACTGCCACCGATGACTGTAAGTCTCAAGGAACTCAAATGGGCTCTAGATCCCTATTCCAGAATAAATGATCTCAAGTCAATGGAATGGAATCCGCTGGAAGGAGGGAATTAAGGAATCCTCCATCAACCAACACGAGGTACACAACAACACTGGATAATTTGGAAGAAATTGAATGAACTAGATGTGCACGAATCAATAACTATATCGGTAATGGTCGACATGCAAAGACAATATAATTGAGGAATTCCCGACTTAGGCTAAAACCTCCTTCGAAAAAGAGCATGAGGCAGGTGAAGACTCATAGGAAGCATAGAATCAACATGGAAATTGGGACAACTTTGTGACACATGAGGCATCGACAAAGGCTCCATAGGGACTGGAAGCATAATCAGTCGGTGGAGAAAACTCAGAATAACGAGTACAACTCCTAAACTCATACTAATAACCCAACCAATGGATGGAATATACAATGCTATGTTCGAAGGCGACAGGACGCGACAACTTCCAAATAGAAAGTAACATCATTTCTCATCCATATTTTTATGTTTTTTTATTTTTTGGTAAGTTTTCATATTGGAAAGCTTGAAAAAGAATACAATTGTTTTTAGTACAGAACTAGGAGGAAACAAGTGTCGTGGGAAAGTGAACTAGTTCCAAGCACTGGAACATACCTATGCTCAATGCAAGGAAGCATGTGTAGGATAAGGAAACTTAGGGGGATGTCTCCTCTAGGTATGGGATAATCAAGATGCGAAAGATAGATGGAAAGCTCTATTTTTCTAGGATTGAGACAATCTCAGGCTATATGGATTATAAAAATGAAGCAGGGAGTTGACATAAACCTCAACATGACAAGAGAACGCATGAAATGAAATTACAACTTGATATAAATGAGAATCCCTGTGGGAGATGGCTAGCATAAAGTTCAAGAAAGAATATGAGGTTCTTGCTCGAAGACATGGTGTAACTACAAGGGACTCCCACACCCAAGGGAGGACACTGAGCATGGGTACCAAATGGCAATGCGAGATCTAACTAGGGCACCCATGAATAGGAAAAATCTACTTGTTACGTAATGCCACTTCCAACAGTAGTGTGGAGGTTCTTTAACATCACGCAGTGGGTTCGTACCTATAGTTAATCCTTGACATGGTCATCGAATAATGCATGATGCACATGGAAAAATGATCCTATCATATATGTTAGTTTAATGTTATAACTGTTACAGGCACAAAATGGTCAAAACCTCGGCAAAAGTGCACCCAAAATGAGTCCCTACACACCAATATTAGGCCAAACAACTAAAAAGAGTTAATAAAAGTCCAAACTATAGGTTAAGTGGGTAAAAATTTAAAAAGAAATTTGATAAATAGTAAAAATTGACATTTTTACCATACCATTTTGTTTTTACCACAAATAGTGCATTTGGAGCCATTTGGATTATGAATTTCAAACGTCAATTTCGAGATCTAGGAGTAACAGAATCATGAGCCGTCAGGACCAAGTAGTTCTTCATCTCATTCCTCATCTATTCTATGCATTTATTTTTAGTTTTCATGGTTTATTTTTAATCTCAGAGAAACCATAAATGGGTATCCCAGACCACATGAGTCACAAACTATCAGGTCGTGTATAGGGCCTAATGTATACGGGAAAAGAAAAGACTGCCACATACATATGCTAGTGTTACCAAGAAAAGTCGTGTATAAGGCAGGGCATCCCCAATTTAATGGAAAATTGTCACAAAACTTAAATGTTTTTGGCAGGATGGTGTTGGAATGGAGGTAGCGTGAGCATGAGGACGTGGATAGGGAATTCCATCGAGACATAAATGGTCAACAAGCTCTAAAAATATGTGAATTGTACAAGTTTTCAAAGCTTGGGGGTTTGAGGGCCCAATCAAGACTTCTTCAGATATTTGTTAACTACTAGGACCCAGACATAGAGGCTTTTTAGCTAGATGGTATACCACTGAGACTAGAAGTAGATGACATCTACTTCATTACTGGACTATCCCGTCGAGGTGAGGAAGTAAAATTACGAGCTCATGGAGTGGGTAGAGGGCTCAACATCGAGGCGTATATAGAAGTATATTTCCTCCCCGATACAAATAAGATCGGAAGTCAGGTTCTAGTGAACTCCATCCAGAGCCTTAGTCTCAAGGTGATAGTTCTGGTACTAGCCAGGATAGAAGGTCTGAAATCACTCCATCAGGCTTCTAGGCCTCTCATGTTCTATTTAGTAGAGTGTTTGAGACCTACAGTGTATGAATGGAGCACATAATTTTCGAGCGCTATGAAACACCAGCTAACAGACTATAAGCTGGGCATGATAAACAAATTTGGGTTCACCAACATACTTAGTACTTTCTTCTTCAAGAGGGTACCGTGCCTCAGCCCTAGATTTGAGGTTCCTCCACATAGTCTATGAGATCCATCCAAAACCCATTGGGAGGAGGTGATGCGATGGTTAGGGGGAGGTCGGACACTCAGTCCTTTCCCACCAGACTTATACCATTAGTGGCAGTGACAGATCATGGATGTGGATGACTATCCCTATGCAGGGATCGACTTCCATGGAGACCTGGACATGCCACTACAACCGAGGGCCGCATATGGTGATATAGGTAAAAATACCAAAGGTGTTTTGATTTATTTGATTTTTTGTCTCTTTGATATATAGGATAATCATCCTTTTGGCGGTATCACATACTGGCATTTTTCATGTGTGTGCGGACATGGTTTCGAGACAGTCGGATGGAATCCCCCAACATCATCGGAGGGGACAAGGGGATGAGATGATCGGTGCAGATACGAAGAATATGCTCCAGAACATACATGGCAACTTCTACAGGTTGACACATAGGGTACCCATGGTGCAAGTCGAGGAATTTCCTGAGGCTATGCAGAGACACTTAGTAGAGGTACCCCGTCCATGGGTTAGACTATTTCGGTGGTTGGCCAATGCAGTTGTTTGTTATCATGATCATCACTCAGGACCGCAGGCATAGATTCCTAGATATACTTTTTGTATCAACCGTGCATTTTTTGGCGGCTTAAAGCCCCATTTTTGTATCAAGATATTTTGTATCATGACACCATTTTGAACTATATACGGAAATAGAAAAACTTATAGTGACTGGATCGATGTATTTACATGTGTGTTTAAATGTTGATGGAATGTGTATGCTTCAATATTGATGTGACAAATGCCGGTCTAAAATGTAATTTGCATAAGAATCGGCAACATCATTGTAAACCCTAGGTATATGAATGTATTTTATGTAGTCAAATTGTCATTCCAACAATCTTACCAATAATAAAATTCATAATAAAGTAGGATACCTAATATGGTACACTTAATTTAACTATGACACAACTAGCTTTGAGTCAAGGAGGACCTCAAGAGATCGAATACCATTGGAAATGGCATCACATAGTAGTTCAATCATGATGTTGGATACGGTGGCACATAGCACTATGTGTTCAAGTACAACGCCACGGGTCATTCAAATGGGCGTGGCGTCATGGATGATGGGCATTGAGCATGACTACTCAAACAATGGATACTGGAAATGTCTTGACGGGAAAACTGAAACGCATGGACGATTTAGATATGTCAGACCCTACGGCAGCATTAAACACTCTGCTGCATGTAGAGTATTGCTCGGTGAGCTCACATAACCAAGCAAACTCATTGGGATACTTTAAAAAAATCAATAATTAAAGCAAAAGCGACATAACCAATGGGAAATCAATAATGAAAGCAAAAGCGACATAGACAAGAGATGGGAAGGCGTTGATGAATGCACAACAATGCAAAATAAGGGTGATGAAAGAAGAATGGCATGACAATGCAGATAAGGTTTCATTGGGCTCTGGACCCATGGATAAGGTTTAATTGGCGTATGGACCCATGATCACTACAAGGCCGGGCTCCACGACAGGAGAGCAATAAGCACCCCGTAACGCAGCAATAAATGCTGTGGCCATGGGACACATCAACGGTTGGATTTAATCCAGCTCTTCATCCAACGGTTAATGTGTTCCGCAGCCACAACATTTATTGCTGCACTGCGGGGTGCTTATTGCTCTCCTCCACGACAAGGCCCAGCTCGAAGAAGGGAGGGTTAGTGCGGACATCCTATTCCCAAAACAAAGAGATATTAATTGTCTTTGGAATTCCCGATATCTACGCCGCCATCCCGCCAATAACGCTTCAAGTTATAAGCCAATAGGTTTGGAGAAAAATATGATTTTTATATTATTAAATAAAAAAAAGTGTATAAAAGTTTGGTTCAAA
Organism: Pseudotsuga menziesii; assembly: GCA_001517045.1. Classification (NCBI taxonomy): domain Eukaryota; kingdom Viridiplantae; phylum Streptophyta; class Pinopsida; order Pinales; family Pinaceae; genus Pseudotsuga; species Pseudotsuga menziesii. The sequence goes on from LPNX011151804.1 coordinate 10,580, forward strand.
TGTATATTGGCCTTCGGTCAACAACAACTAATGCATAGTCAATGATAATCGAAAACAATATACCATGCCTCTTGGCAGGTATAATAAGGGTAGAAAGTTAAAAGGGGGTATTTCAATGTCTTGGTGTTTGCTTGAAGAATAAAAAGGCGTCAAGGTAAAAGAAGAGGAGACCAAGAGACATAGAAGAGAGCCTCATGGAAATGAGGGAGAGATATCTTCAAGAAGGAGATGAAAGGATGTAGAATGAAATTAGTGGATTTTAATGGTTTCTCATGTATATGATGTTTATATGTTTTGTTGTGTATTATGAATTTGTAATATTGTTGTGTGTTTTAATTTTTAATAAATATAGGCTATGCACCAAGTTTCGTATTTGAGTGGGTTTATTCAGTTGAAAGAGAATAATTCGAGTTGAGGAGAGTATTAGGTAAAATTGTTCTCATAAGACTTGTAGTTCCAGTAAGGAGAATTACTAGGTAGAAATATGGAAAAAGTTTTGTGCAAAAGGAACAAAATGGATAACGAAAGAGGAGTAGGCATGTAGTGGAGAGGTAGATGGTGTCTTGGAGGTGTTGTAAATGAAATAACTTAGAAATTGAGAGCTATTAAAGCTAGACAAGAAGCCATCGAAACAAGTTAGAGGAAAGGAGTTGTAACTAAAGCTCGTGATGTGACTAATGAATAACTGTAAGTTTAGAACCCGCAAGAAGAAGTTGAGGTAGTTGAAGCCCCATAAGATAAAATCATAAAATCCCTAATAGATTTGAGAGGAATGTTAAAGATGGAGACACCTACTTACACAAGAAGTTTGAACCCAAAAGAGATAATTCAATAGATTATAGATAAGGAATAATTATTTGATATAGAACAAATTGAAGACCCTTAGAGAATGAAGATGGTGTGCATGAAAATGAAAGAACATGCATCTTTATGGTGGTACACTATGTAGTTAGAAAGGAAAAGTAAAGGAAAGTATAGAATCAAGACTTGGGATATAATAGTGGTGTTACGGAGAAAGCTTCCTATGGCTTGGGGCGGACCACAACAAAAAGTATGACACCAGAAATCAATCCACTTCCAATATACTAAAGAGATAAACACGACTAAAACTAATGGATGAGAAGCGTACCTTATTTCGGTCATTCGTAGAAGATATCCGTTGAGCTTGCAATCAAACTTGTACCTACATTTCATCCTCAACAACAATGAAACACACAAGCATGATAGATGTTAAGTGTTAGAGCCTACTCTAGCATATACAAATCCAATATATAATGAAAGCAACTACATCCATGGATACAAATATTCATAGTTACACATATAATGCATGAGAAAAGGATATTTCTATTAAATGTAAATAGAGATATAAATGGCAACCTCTACTGACACCTCGTCGAAATCGAGAAACCGAGTCCTCCAGTTGGGCTTCCACCACTTCAATCCTCCATATCAAGGCAAGCTCACAAGACAAAGGTAATCTTGGGAAAGAGCACCAATGGTTGCTCGAATACAAAGGGATGCAGACTCAAGTATGCAAGAACAGGGCTCAAATCCACTATAATTTCTTTGCTCTCACAAGTCCTCCTCCTTCAATGCTTCCAGGTAGCTCAATATATAGCCCATCAATGAGAGGTGAAGGGTAGAGTCAGAGCGTTTCTAGGCATATGGAAGGCCAAGAGTCAAGTTATCCATTACTTGACGAGGGAAAACTCCAAACATTTATTTTTTGAGCACATTTACCAATGTACGCGGGTCACAATGGAGCAAGCTGCATGTACATGAGGGCAGTAGTCAGGTGACCCGCGTATACCCATAAATATGACTTTTTAATGGGTTTTTCTGGAGCATCAAAGTAATACTGAGAAAAGGGGGTATAACGATTCTGCATAGGAATAGGGATAGGCCATAAAAACATGATATATCAGGAATGGAAAATCACACTACAGCAGATGCCCCCTAATGTGTGAGGTTGGATTGCAACACAATGACCGAAGTACATTATAATAGTCTGAGAAGTGGAGTAATGAAGACCCATGTGGAAAAAATCAGCCACTCAACTGTACAATACCATGGTAGATCTCTGCATGTGATTGCAAATATGAAGTGTAGCAGTCCCCTTATACAAAATAATACAATGGCCATGAAGAGGCATAGTATACATATGTCATATGTGGTCATCACCATGTACAATATATAGTGAAACACGGTCTCCATACTGAATGAAGACATCTGACGTTTCACTGGAACCTGGTCATGAGAACTGATATCTCATAGATATTGGCATGATCATAGAGGTAGCATATATGGAATGCCACCAAGCTAGGAGGTCTTCAACAATTTTTTTTGCTAGTACATGTCCCATCACGCGAATAAAGGTGTCTAGGTCGAACATGATGGACCATCATCTAGTTACCAGTCGTTGATGTATATCATTAATAGACGCGATATATCCCATCGATAATAATAATGGAAATCAAGGTACAGAGGGCAATTAAACAAGTGTGAATAGATGTCTTGAGGTCGAACAATTGAGAGAGTCCATCGATCAGGGGACATTGATGTATTCCCAAATCTGTCAATGTCGAGAGACCCTGCCACCGATGATTGTAAGTCTCAAGGCACTCAAATGGGCTCTAGATCCCTATTCCAGAATAAATGATCCCAAGTCAATGGAATGGAATCCGTTGGAAGGAGGGAATTAAGGAATCCCCCATCAACCAACATGATGTACACAACAACATTCGATAATTTGGAAGAAATTGAATGAACTAGATGTGCACGAATCAATAACTATATCGGGAATGGTCGTCATGCAAAGACAATATAATTGAGGAATTCCCGACTTAGGCTAAAATCTCCTTCGAAAAAGAGCATGAGGCAGGTGAAGACTCATAGGAAGCATAGAATCAACATGGAAATTGGGACAACTTCGTGACACAGGAGGCATCGACAAAGGCTCCATAGGGATTGGAAGCATAATCAGTCGATGGAGAAAACTCAGAATAACGAGTACAACTCCTAAACTCATACTAATAACCCAACCAATGGATGGAATATACAATGCTCTGTTCGAAGGCGATAGGACGCGACAACTTCCAAATAGAAAGTAACATCATTTCTCATCCATATTTTTATGTTTTTTTTAATTTTTTGGTAAGTTTTCATATTGGAAAGCTTGAAAAAGAATACAATTGTTTTTAGTACAGAACTAGGAGGAAACGAGTGTCATGGGAAAGTGAACTAGTTCCAAGCAGTGAAACATACCTACGCTCAATGCAAGGAAGCATGTGTAGGATAAGGAAACTTAGGGGAATGTCTCCTCTAGGTATGGGATAATCAAGATGCAAAAGATATATGGAAAGCTCTATTTTTCTAGGATTGAGACAAGCTCAGGCTATATGGATTATAAAAATGAAGCAGGGAGCTGACATAAACCTTAACACGACAAGAGAACGCATGAAATGCAATTACAACTTGATATAAATGAGAATCCCTATGGGAGATGGCCAGCAAAAAGTTCAAGAAAGAATATGAGTTTCTTGCTTGAAGACATGGTGTAACTACAAGGGACTCCCACACCCAACGGAGGACACTGAGCATGGGTACCAAATGGCAATGCGAGATCTAACTAGGGCACCCATGAATAGGAAAACTCTACTTGTTACGTAATGCCACTTCCAGCAGTAGTGTGGAGGTTATTTAACATCACGCAGTGGGTTCATACCTATAGTTAAGCCTTGACATGGTCATCGAATAATGCATGATGCACATGGAAAAAGGATCCTATCATATATGTTAGTTTAATGTTATATCTGTTACAGGCACAAAATGGTCAAAACCTCGGAAAAAGTGCACCCAAAATGAGTCCCTACACACCAATATTAGGCCAAACAACTAAAAAGAGTTAATAAAAGTCCAAACTATAGGTTAAGTGGGTAAAACTTTAAAAGGAAATTTGATAAATAGTAAAAATTGACATTTTTACCATACCATTTTGTTTTTATGACAAATAGTGCATTTGGAGCCATTTGGATTATGAATTTCAAACATCGATTTCGAGATCTAGGAGTACTGGAATCATGAGCCGTAAGGACCAAGTAGTTCTTCATCTCATTCCTCGTCTATTCTATGCATTTATTTTTAGTTTTCATGGTTTATTTTTAAACTCAGAGAAACCATAAATGGGTATCCCAGACCACATGAGTCACAAACTATCAGGTCGTGTATAGGGCCTAATGTATACGGGAAAAGAAAAGACTGCCACATACATATGCTAGTGTTACCAAGAAAAGTCGTGTATAGGGCAGGGCATCCCCAATTTAATGGAAAATTGTCCCAAAACTTAAATGTTTTTGGCAGGATGGTGTTGGAATGGAGGTAGCGTGAGCATGAGGATGTGGATAGAGAATTCCATCGAGACATAAATGATCAACAAGCTCTAAAAATATGTGAATTGTACAAGTTTTCAAAGCTTGGGGGTTTGAGGGCCCAATCAAGACTTCTTCAGATATTTGTTAACTACTAGGACCCAGACATAGAGGCTTTTCAACTAGATGGTATACCATTGAGACTAGAAGTAGATGACATCTACTTCATTACTGGACTATCCCGTCGAGGTGAGGAAGTAAAATTACGAGCTCATGGAGTGGGTAGAGGGCTCAACATCGAGGAGTATATAGAAGTATATCTCCTCCCCGATACAAATAAGATCAGAAGTCAGGTTCTAGTGAACTCCATCCAGAGCCTTAGTCTCAAGGTGATAGTTCTGGTACTAGCCAGGATAGAAGGTCTGAAATCACTCCATCAGGATTCTAGGCCTCTCATGTTCTATTTAGTAGAGTGTTTGAGACCTACAGTGTATGAATGGAGCACATAATTTTCGAGTGCTATGAAACACCAGCTAACAGACTATAAGCTGGGCATGATAAACAACTTTGGGTTCACCAACATACTTAGTACTTTCTTCTTCAAGAGGGTACCGTGCCTCAGCCCTAGATTCTAGGTTCCTCCACATAGTCTATGAGATCCATCCAAAACCCTTTGGGAGGAGGTGATGCGACAGTTAGGGGGAGGTTGGACACTCAGTCCTTTCCCACCAGAATTATACCATTAGTGGCAGTGACAGATCATGGATGTGGATGACTATCCCTATGCAGGGATCGACTTCCATGGAGACCTGGACATGCCATTACAACGGAGGGACGCATATGGTGATATAGGTAAAAATACCAAAGGTGTTTTGATTTATTTGATTTTTTTGTCTCTTTGATATATAGGATAATCATCCTTTTGGCTGTATCACATACTGGCATTTTTCATGTGTGTGCGGGCATGGTTTCGAGACAGTCGGATTGAATCCCCCAGCATCGTCGGAGGGGACAAGGGGATGAGATGATCTGTGCAGATGCGAAGAAGATGCTCCAGAACATACATGGAAACTTCTACAGGTTGACACATAGGGTACCCATGGTGCAAGTCGAGGAATTTCTTGAGGCTATGCAGAGACACTTAGTAGAGGTACCCCGTCCGTGGGTTAGACTATTTTGGTGGTTGGCCAATGCAGTTGTTTGTTATCATGATCATCACCCAGGACCGCAGGCATTGATTCCTAGATATACTTTTTGTATCGATCGTGCATTTTTTGGCGGATTAAAGCCCCATTTTTGTATCATGATATTTTGTATCGTGACACCATTTTGAACTATATATGGAAATAGAAAACTTATAGTGACCGAATTGATGTATTTAGATGTGTTTTTAAATGTGAATGGAATGTGTATGCTTCATTATTGATGTGACAAATGCCGGTCTAAAATGTAATTTGCATAAGAATCGGCAACATCATTGTAAACCCTAGGTATATGAATGTATTTTATGTAGTCAAATTGTCATTCCAACAATCTTACCCATAATAAACTTCATAATAAAGTAGGATACCTAATATGGTACACTTAATTTAACTATGACACAACTAGCTTTGAGTCAAGGAGGACCTCAAGAGATCGAATACCATTGGAAATGGCATCACATAGTAGTTCAATCATGACGCTATATTCAAAAACATTGTTTGATGATGGCTGGAGAGACACACCTCCTGAAGACACCGCATGAAACTTAGGTGTATAGATGACCCAAGAAACCAAAGCTAAGTTCTGGGTATGGTGGCTGACACCATCAACAAATCCTAAGTATACTGAAGACTCCGTCAACATCTGTCACAAAAAGGGAAGCATGTCAACAAATGGACACCACTACAAGTGGACTAAAAAGAAAAATATGCAAAGTGTACAATAATTTATAAGATATTAACCTTAGCTAAGAGTTAGGCATAGTATTTTTTGAGATAGAGCCCATTTCTAGGCTCCGCCAAGGCCTTCCCTGCATAATCTTCTAGCTCATATGTGCCTTTATCTAAGTCATGTTTTACCACGTAAGGCCCATGCCACATGGGGTTGAAATTACCAACCCCTAACAGTTAGCTAGCTTGGTCATATAAGAGTACCAAGTAACCTTCATTAAATATATGGGGATAGACACACTTATCGTACTGATCCTTAATACGACACTTATTAATATCTAGACCCACTATGGCATCCTAACACTACTCATCAAGGTGCTCTAATTGGACCAAACGCTCTTCCAATTGAGAAATTTCTGGTAAAATATCTATGGTTAGTTTCAACGAGGAAATTTCACATTCAACTAGTGACACCAAATCCACCCCATGTACTAGTTTATATTGAGAAAACCAGGTGGCATTCTTAACCCCAGTTTAGTAAGCCCACAAAGCAGGGTAAAGCATAATGTGCCAATTGGTTTTGCTTTTTGTAATGGTTCTTTGCAGAATGGCCTTTAGGGATTTATTAACTGCTTTGACCTGACCATTTGCTTGAGGGTAATACTAAGAAGAGTATTCTTGCTTATACCCCAGTTTCGAAGCTAACTCATCCATCATCTTGTTCTGAAAGTGACTGCCATGGTCAGTGACAAGCTCTTTCGGGATCTCAAACTGAGTGATAATCTGATTGAAAAAAAATGAGCATCCATCTCACCATCAAATTTAATAGTAGGCATAGCCTCTGCCCATTTTGTGAAAATAGTCCATGGCCACTATAATGTGATGGTCCCCCCCAGTTGAAGCTGCGTTGCAATCTATAAGGTACACCCCCCACTTGGTGAAGGGATTGGAGATGATAATAGGATGTAATAGGGTGGGATGCAAGCACACATTTCATGCAAACACCTAACAAGGGTGGCACGGCTTGACTGCATTAACACAATATTTAAATACCGATGAATAATAATAACCTGCTCTAAGTATCTTTTGAGCTGTAGAAATCCTAGATAAATGACCACCACACACCTCACCATGGAAATCATTCAGCACAGTCTCAGCCTCATCATGGGTCAAACAATGATGCAAAATGGAATCCACCCCGCGACGATACAATGTGTCATCGATAATAAGCTAGTTCCTAGCATTATGTCGTAAACGCCAATGTTTATCCCATGAGAGATGAGGAGAAACCCTAAAAGTCTTAAGATAGATGATGATATCACCATACCAAGGGTCCATATTCGAAATGAGGAAGATATGCTCATCTACAAATGAATCCTCATGGATTCCATATTCATCCAGACTAGGGAGATCTGAAATGAGATCAACAAAAACTAACGACTTCTTCGAATTTGTCGAAACAAATTCGAGATCGAATTATTGAAAAATAACAATCCATTTATTGTATTTCCCCCCTATCATTCGTCTAGTCAAGACAAACTGAAATGGATTGATATGAGCTACGACTGTTGTATGGAGAAGTAGTATATAATGTCTCATCTGCTCTAATGCATGAACTGTCTCTAAGGCTAGCTTCTTGACATGATTATATTGAAGTTCTGCATCAATGAGATTCCAACTAAGATAGTAGATAACTTTCTCCTAGAGCTCGTCGTCCTCTTGAATCAGAACCATCCCAATTGTCTCTTGAAACGCGACCACGTATAATAGGAAATCACGTCTATAGTCAGGTGGACTGAGCACAGGGGTCGATGCCAAGGATTTCTTAAGTGCATCGAAGGACTCTTGGGATCGCTCATCCCATATGAAAGGAGTATCCTTCTTCAAAAGGTGCATGAAACCCTTGGTCAAATTGGTGAAATTGACGACAAATATCTATAAGAATTTAGCCATCCCTTGGAGACTTTGAATATGTCTAATTGTACGTGGGTGAGACAACCATAGTATTTCCTCAAACTTCAAAGGATAGACCCTAATCTCCTCATTAGACATGATAAACCCTAATAACCGACCCACTTTCACACAAAATATTCCCTTTTGAGGATTTAATTGGATTTGATAACGGCGACATCTTTAAAAAACCAAGCGCAAATGATCTGGGTGATCCACTCTCAGACGAGAGTGAGCAGCTAAATCGTCCAGATAAACTTCAATAATATTGCGCTTAAAGTCACGGAAACAAAAGGTCATAGCCTGCTGAAAGGTAGCTCCAACGTTTTTAAGGCTGAAAGGCATCTTCTGGTATGCAAACGTACCCCAAGGACAAATCAAAGCAGTATTATGTTGGTCCTCAGGTTTAATTTGAATTTTATTATACCCTGAAAAACCGTCCATAAACAAGAATACTTCTCTCTTGGCACACTCATCCAAAATATGGTCTATGAATGGTGTGGGGAAATTATCTTCTAGACAAACCTTATTCAGGGCTCTGAAGTCTATGCATACACAAATGGTTCCCTGTTTCTTATATTTCGGAATAGGATTGGATACCCATTCAATCAAGGGAACCAGATAGATAAATCCAACTTTGAGTAACATTTTTTTATTATCTTAGCCTTAACAGCAGATGGCTTACGAGGGTTCATCACGTGACAAAGTTGTCGAATAGGTTTAGCATTAGGATACATTTGAATCTCATGTTCAAGAATACAAAGGTTTATTCCTAACATCTTGTCATACGAACAAGCAAAAACATCATGAAATAATTTAAAAATATCGGTGTATATCTTAATTTCGTCGGGAGAACAATCTACCCCAATGTAGACATTTTCGATCTTGCCAGGACTCTAAGAAATGTTGATAGGAATCGTAGGTGATAGATTCACCATGTTCCCTTCAACATATACATCGTGAGTGCCTAGTGGGACCATGGGATAACCAACATTCTCTCTAAGGGTCGTCCTAAATTCATCATGGTCGATCCGTTCAAGCTCTAGTAGGAAATAAGAGCAATGGTGCAACTCCTCCCAAGGCCGTTTCGGACCATTCATGGCCTTTATAATCACTCCGTCTAAAGGGAAAAAAACATCAAGGAAATCATGCAAGTGTGACGACACAATCGTCCAAGTAGGAAGTGCAAAGAGATCCTCTTCTTCCGTATGCAAAGAGGAAGGACCAGGGTCTACAACGGGATCAAGAATAGCTTAATAAGCAACCTCCATTATAGACAATGACATCTCCATCTTGGTAGGTCTAGGGTCCTCATCTGAAGTGCTCAGAGAATGGAGAGTCCAAGGGTCATCCAAATACCTGGTGTGAAATGGGAACAAACTCGTCGACAACGAATCACTACCAAGAGTGGAACCAATAGCTAGGATTGCTGCTAAAATATTGAAAGATTCCATCAACAACAAATACATTCCAACACAAACATTCTCATTCTATTAAATTGAGCACATAGATCTATGGAAAAACACACAACTCACAAGATAGATCACACAATTTACTCAGCAATTGAACAATGAAATAGTGCAAAAATGGCTTGCAAATGTGAATGCTTTCATTAATAAAAAAAAGTAATTAGATAATCAATTACAATGTAATACAATGGATAAATAGCCACATGCAATTCGAATCCACTTGAGGAAATTTGAATTGATTAGACTCAACTTGACTGTAGGTAACTAAGACCTTGTCTAAATCATTATCGGAGGACTCAATAGTTAACTGACCTTGTCTAAATCATTATCAAAGTTCATCGGAGTTTGAAAACACAACTCAAGTGTCTAATTCAGTGTTTACAGAGGCTAACTAACTGTGGTAGGTGAGAAATGCACCTCTCTTGCATGCAGCCATGCAAACCTAGCACTAATTGAATGTAGAGGACTAGAATTGAATATAACTGACTCCTAACTTAGCTTGACTAGTCACTAACTCAACTAGACTGACCTTGGTTGGTATCGGCACTCTCAGTGGCTCCTAAGTTGTAGGGATTGGTCGAGGAGGCTCCTAAATTGATGCATGCAAGTGAAATAAGTGGTAGTAGGCCTCAATTAGTGTTCCCCACACTTTAGTAACTGAAACATGTGCCCCAATTAGGCTAAGTGGACCCAATGGTGCTAGTGACTAAAAATAGACTAGATGGACTCCCGATTTAGACATGACTCCTGATTTAGAAATATGACCAAATTGGACAAGGGAGGATTAATAATCCTAAAACCCCCCCTGAATGATATAAACTTGGACAATCTATGGGCCCTGGTAACTAAGACAATAGGTCACCCATTACATCAAGTAAAGTAAAGTAACTGCTCAATACAAGGAGTCGGGGAAAAAACCACATGGGAAAACCCCCCCCCCTCTAACTAGGTAGATAGAATCAGGATTCAAGTTTGAAAAACTTGAAAATGTGTTGCTACAATCTCTGTGATGTAGCGGAGCAACATGCATGATTTTATGTGCACAGGTATCATGGGGCTGGGCATGTAGACTTCTCCTTGTTTTCCCAAAATGATTATGGAAGGAAGGAGGAATGTAACCTTTGTCTCTTGTTGGATGAAGAGGTGTATGATTAGATCTATTCTTTTGGATGTAGTTAAACTTAGCCCTTGCCATGTAGCATCTTACAGGGAGTCTATTGCATCTCTCTAAAGGAGGTAAGATTGCATGACATGGCGCAAGGGTCTTTCCTTTCTAAGTGTCAGATGGGTTTCTAGTCATCTTCCTAGCTTCCAATTTGGAAGTAGGGACTGGATCTAGATCTGAAGCACCCTAAATCTCAATCTCATAAATTGATACAATTGGATCTGCAATACTAGTGGAAGCAACAAAATAAGTAGATGAAATGATTTTACCTTCCCTTGCAAGTGGCTGCTGATAGTGCACTGGTTCTGAAAATGGCATGAAGTGTGAGAACTCATATGCCTTGGAGGCATGATTTGCAACACCCTTCTCTATGATGTTTCTAGTAGAGATATCTGTGATCTCCACTGAGTCAGGACCAAATATCACTCTCTTTGGAGAGTCAGTATGAGTCATCTGGTATACAGATAACATGTTTGAAGCTAGGGAGGAAACATAGAGCACATCTTTGAACCTTCCATGTTCAAGCTTGATAGATCCCTTCACTTTGGTTTTAACTCTACTGTTATTTCCCAGCTGAATACTAGGACCATCAAAAGACTGTAAAGAGGAGAATGATTCTCTGGATGCAACCATATGATTGGAAGCTCTAGAAGCAACGAGGAAGGCGTGTGCTATTGAGAAGCTGGCCTTCAATGCATGGAATCTTTCGAAGAAATCTTCTGTGACTTCTGTGACTTCTGTGTGTTTAGCCTTACTTGCTCTAGAAGGTGCAGTAGTGTTATGCTTCTTCAGAAGAAGATTCATTTCATCAATTTTTCTTCTCATGCAGGAGCTATCTAGATGAAAACCCCTTGCACACTAGGAAAAAAGGGTCTTCCCTTTGCCATTCTTCTTGCTTCTCTTTGAACTTGAAGGCTCATTTGACTGCTCTTTCTTCACATGAGACTCATCTCTTTTGTTTCTATTATCATTCGCTACCTTACCTCCTCTTGCAACCGGTGCTTGATATTTGGAAGATCGAATAATCCCTATTTGGATCAACTTGTCATGCTCATGAGTGAGAGATTCAATGAAGCTGTTAAGAGTGGGCATCTTCTAGTTTGGAGTAGTGAGCTTCACTGAATGAAAGGTTGACACAAAGACTAAATAATCTGCACCAATTTTTGAGAGGATGGAAAGAATAAGTTGATCCTCCTCCTTTTCAACCTTGCACAACTTCAATTCAAACACCAAGATCTTGAATTTTGTAAAGAAATCATTTAGTGTTTCAAAATTGGATGGATGAAGGGAGATTAACTCATTCTTGAGCTGATAGACCCTCAGATAATCTTGCTTATCAAACAATGAAGCAAGCTTATCCCATACCTCCTTGGGAGTCTTCAATCCTTTGATGTGGAAAATAAGATCTCGAGAGATTGAGAGGCACAAGAATCCATATGCTGCATCAAGCCTATTGAAATATTTTTCTTTTTCATGATTAAGAACCAACTCTACCTTTGTATTCATTGTGAGCCTAAAAAGCTGTTTGGGGTGAAGCTACATCTCCATGTCCTCCTTCCACTGGTGGTAATTGAAAGGAGTGAGAGGCTCTATTGGAGAGGCCATTTTGAAGAATATTTAGCTGCTATAGTGAATGCAGTCAGGAGAAAGAGTTGCTTGTAGCGAATGCAGTGAGAAGAATTGATAGCTTGTAAATCACACAATCAAATAGAAAAAATAAGGTCGACTACCCGCACATTTTAGGTTCTCATCACACCCAACATAATTGATCAAGAAAGATTGAACAACAATTCCTTAACTTGGGGTATTAAGGGGTAAACCTTATGCTTCTGGTGCAAAGTAGGAATGGAAAAAATTGATAAAAAAATGATCCAGCTGGAGATTTGAGGAGGAGAGGTGCCTTGTCTATTAAGGCTCTGATACCATATTAAATTGAGCACATAGATCTGTGGACAAACACACAACTCACAATATAGATCACACAATTTACTCAGCAATTGAAGAATGAAACAATGCAAAAAGGGCTTGCAACTGTGAATGCTTTCATTAATAAAAAAAGTAATTAGATAATCAATTACAATGTAATACAATGGCTAAATAGCCACATGCAATTCGAATCCACATGAGGAAATTCGAATTGATTAGACTGTACTTGACTGTAGGTAACTAAGACCTTGTCTAAATCATTATCAGAGTTCATCAGAGTTCTAAAACACAACTCAAGTGTCTAATTAATTGTTGACTGAGGCTAACTAACTATGCTAGGTGAGAAATGCACCTCTCCTACATGTAGCCATGTAAACCTAGCTCTAAATGAATTTAGAGGGCTATAACTGAATGTAACTGACTCCTAACTTAGCTTGACTAGTCACCAACTCAACTCAAATGAACTTGGTTGGTATCGGCACTCCCAGTGGCTCCTAAATTGCAGGGATTGGTCTATGATGCTTTTAAACTGATGCATGCAAGTGCAATCAGTGGTAGTAGGACTCAATTAGTGTTCCCCACACTTTAGTAACTAAAATATGTGCCCCAATTAGGCCAAGTGGACCCAATGGTTCTAGTGACTAAAAATAGACTAGATGGACTCCCGATTTAGACATGACTCCTGATTTAGACATATGACCAAATTGGACAAGGGAGCATTAATGATCCTAACACATTCTCAAGCTAAGAATTGTCAATATCTGGGATGGTGGATCTCGACGATGTAGTCGAACTGGAATTATCGAATGACATCTATTGGATCGTGACAATCCAATCCTCAAAAGAGAAGAAAATCACACGAAAAATGGAATATGAAATATCCATAGCGTAAATCCAGTTCTGACCCAGTAAAATATTATAGTCAAGGGGCGTATCAACCACCTCAACCTTGATCGACATGGTCTTCCCTCCAAGATGGACTTGAAAAGAGGGAAGGATAGCATGCATATGAAATAAACGTCCATCGAAAACGATCAACATGGTTATAGATTTTGACAACATGGGTGAGCCAAGGCCTTTCCAACAATCCATATACATCACAGAGGATGCAATGCCTTCATCAAAGACTTTGCATTTGTTCGTGTTATTCAGACACTCCACATGGAATAAGAAAGCCACATGGTAAGGCAAGTGAGATCGAATATTGTGGGTTTCAAGTATAACTACCATGGAAGGGTTAGGATCAACCACCCCAAGAGTAGTCAACAATGCTCTCCTCTGCGAAGGACAAGTATGAAGAACTTCAAGAGCTGACATTGCATAGGGATTCTGAACTAGGTCCTCGAGAATGGAATAACGTTCGGTGGCTCGAGTTATATGAGGTACAACTTCAGGCTTATCAATATGCAAAGGTCTCTTGGGAGGTGTAGGCATTTTACCCAAGTTGGGTTGTGACAGACCATAATATTTTGCTCAAGTCACAAAATTAGCGGCTGAAATCATGTTGATACAACCATGGCCACCTTCTACATTTAGTGGGTTTTGATTCCCACCAGAAGTACTTTCGGTGTCCATATTCCTTGAATCCATATTTTGATTATGCGGTAAAATATTATTCAACACAGTTGGGCTCTTTTCGATGAAATTTGAGGCCTCTTCAATAAGAGGGCACAAGTATGTGAGATGGTCTCCCTCACAAATCTTGCAAGGGAATTTAACCTTCCGCTTAGGTCCCCCTGCCCAATATTTTCTCATTTCTTGTCATCATTTTGGTTCTCCTTCCTATTTCCACCCCTTTTATAATTTCTTCCCTTCCTTCTATTCCTTCCGGGTTGTTATTTACCCTTCTGGTTTGACGAAGGCACCCATACCACATCCATTTATTGGGTGGGATGGGACGAAGTTGTATCTTTTCCAGTTGCAGACTGATTAATAGAGAAACTTTGCATTTGATTCGTAACCTCATCTACAACTTTGGTACTCGAGGAGACAACAATACCATCAACATGTGGCCCAGGTCTAAACTTAGGTTCAAAGTTTGACCGTGGTGCATTATGGATAATCTCATAAAGGAGCCTAGACTCAGGATAAATCAAGTTCAGCTGCTAAGCTCTAAAGTTATCCTACTCCTCATTCATCACTCCGGATGTTGAGACATCCTTCACTATATAAGGAAACAAATATTTGAGGAACCATTCCAACAAAAATCGGGCAAAATATTGGCCTTAATCAACTGCTTTCATCTGTGCCACTCTTGAATATGATTAGAGATGTGCATGGATTTATCTTTCCAAAATTTCGACAAGAGCTCGGTATCAACATCGTAATGTACCGGTAACTGAAATTGGTTAAGAAATATAATGGATAAATCGTTAAACGTCTGATATGTACCCCAAGAAACTCTATATACCATTTCATGGCAGGACCCATGAGGGTGTGTTGAAACAGTCGTAGATGAACAGAGTCATGGTTCAATGAGTTAGAAGAGGACCAAAGGCGGAAAGTAGTCACATGCTCTCTAGGGTCCTCGCCACTCTTACCTTCAAACTTCAGAATGTTTGAAGGAATCTTGGCAGGGACAACCTGCCACATCGAATCATAAGATACATGATCATTTGTCAACTTCAAAAGGTAAGGAAAATTCAAGGTATCCAAGAAAGGGATCCTAGGTTGTGCCATATAGTTCCATAATCCCTAAAAAGGTTGGTTCATATAAGGTTGATTGCGATAAAGACCGTGGCCTTTGCTAGTTGGATAATAAAACCCTCTTGCATGACCCATAAAAGGATGCACGAGAATGTGATAGTTTGGTATACTTTGAGACTGAGGCACCGTATAACCATAGTAATAGGATTGATAGAAAGGTTTACCCCTGGACATATAAGAAGGTATGTAACCTCCCGACGCAACAACACTAGCCGACGACATAACAACACGGTTAGATGCAACACTATGTCCCGAAGGCCCATGTGGGACATGAGGAGGGTGTGTCATAAGAAAGGAATTTGATGGAACATACGTGGTGGATGATGGGGCATAATATGAAATGTAAGTTGTGCCTCCAACATTCACATGTCTATGGTCACCTCCATAAGAGGGAACACTAGTGTTAAGATCGGGAAAACTTCTCCCATGAATGGAGCGGAAGGATCAATATGATCACTCCCAAATCTATTAGCGAGAAAAGGGTCTACAATTCCAAAGGCCTAAAACCAGGATCTATACCAAGATCAATGACAGATGAAGGGATAGTGTCGGTAAGTTATGGAATGCCAAACCTAAAAGGACATGTGCTATAGGGAATGTGATTAGTATCACTACTTGAAATTCCCAAGGAAGACATCCGATAGGAAGTTGCAAATTTTTACAGCTAAGGTCATTATTGTAGGAAGTATTATCCCTGTGAGGGTCAGCTTCAATCGGAGTCCCAGGCATCCCCATTCCAGAGGATGGATAAGGAGGGATCTTTGGGATCTCATATGTAGTACTCATGGTGAGAACAGTGTGTGAGTCACAATGTGTAAAATTTCACCTAGAATTCCTATCCCTCTTCCGAGGAGGAGTAGGAGAGTCACAAGGAGAAATCCCAGCTAAAATTTGAGATTGACAGAGCACCATAAATTGATCCACAATGACTCCACAAGAATCAAAATATTACGATCCCTAAAGCATGCTAGCACAAAAAAATCATACCCCTAAGTAAAGCTAAGTCATATGCAAACAAGCCAAGAGGGAGGATAAGTGAGCTCCCGAATCTAGTAGGTACGACTCATGTCAAAACCCCAAAAATTCCGAAAAAATTTAAAATTTTCAAAATAGCATATATTCTCATTAAATGCAGTCATTAACTGTTTGATTAGTTTTATGTTACTTAGAAATTGTAACTGAATGATGTTTGATTATACTTAACTTAAAAGAGCAGTTTCTTTCAATTACTGATTTGTTCTTTGTTTGCGACTACAAGGGGGAAATTGTCATGTCAGACTGGGCTTACTTAGCTTCCGAGCTAACGTAGCAGTTTTCATGTTTCTTACAGATATACAGGTAAGATGGTCGATTCGCTGTTAGCAAATCTTTAAAGTATTCAATAGCAGTTTCTTGTACAAAATTATGGAGTAAAAGTATTTCCCTGCTAGACAAATTTATCAGCCTTCTACAGGTAAGTTTTAAGTATATTTTCTTTTAAGATTTTACTGATAAAGAAATGAATTTTACTAGTGAAAATGGCAGCTATTTCTCTGTCAAGAAATTAGGAGTCAAGGTATGAACCATTAGATATTCATTTTGAATGCAAGTGTAAAAATGCCATATTTATTATGTTCTATACACCACTTAAGAGTTTCATGGTTATAACATCGAACCAGAAGGCTAACTTACCCAAGCTTCCTATTATAAAAGATTCTTTAAAACTTTTATAACCCTTGGCTTGAACTTTGATAAAAGGCTAGTTTTCATAACAAAATTTGGTTCTTAAGAATGTTAGTAGGATTGTTACTTTATAAACAAAGGGGTTCATAAGGTTAAGAATAAACCCTTATCCAAATCAAATGATCACTTCATATATATATTTCAATCCTACAAAATTTATATTATTATTTCCTTTACTTTATTTTTAATCTAGGGTAATAGATAATATAGCAAAAGGTTTCAAAAACAAACTATATTATGGTAAACTCTAATACTCCTCACTCATAAATTTTATTAACAACAAGTCTTCATACATAAAATATATGAGACCATCGATAAATCAAGTCTATGATGAATGTTTTAAAACCAAGATAGTAAAGCATAGTATGGTTGATGGAGGTAGTTTGACTATGGTAATTCGAACCTTATAGAATCTCCACTAAATGATTTGGTTTGAAAAATCATTGGAAATCCGGTCGTGGAACTATAGAGTTCAAATCCACAGCATGCAAAGATTTAAGGGGTTACGTGGGCTTATCTCAACCATGCCCTGGCGTTATATAAGCATTTGACTTAACCCTAATCATCACTCCTTTGCTACCTTAGGGCCTTCGGCCGCTCTGCAAACCCTTCTGGTCCGCTCCACTGTTTGCTTCGCCTGATTGCGATCCCCAAGCTGGTTCAGTTTCTTGTGGATTTACCCACTGCATGGAGAGGTTGATTATGGTGTCAAAAACTTACTGTCAGTGCTGAATGGTGTTTGTACTCCTTAGTGTTTCTCCCTTGGCCTCTATCGCCCACCCTCATTACTGTGTAAGCCAATGATAAACTTAGTAGTGCGCCTCCTCCTCATCATGATAGACTCCTTCGTCTCCAGCGAGCTCCTTCTTCTTGTGATAATGCGGGTTTTACTGTGTCAAAAAGTCTACTGCTGTTCGTTGGTGGCCATATTTCTTTCAAACTCTGAGGTGAGTACAGATTTTATCCTTGGCGTTCTAGTTTTTAAATAAAAGCTTAACAATTGCATTTTTTTTTTTTTTTAGGTTTTAACAAATACTGTTTCTTCGCTGCAGGCTTGGAATCCTCTTCTTGGCGTGGATGGCACATAGCTTCGGCGGTTGGCTTTACCTGGTAAGCCTGGTTTTAACCATGGCGTTCCGTCCTTGCTAGATTGTTAGGGCGGTTAAGGGTTTGGTTTCGTGTTGTAAACCCCTTGCTGTTACTTGGGTTCTTTTGGTGAACCCTAACACTGCTAAAGAGCTCCGCTCTTTGTTTAAATGTAGAAACTTGACTGTAGCTGAGATTGAGGGTTGTTGTGTTTTGTTTAAAAACTGTGTAAGCATGCAAAAAGATTGTAATATTGTTTGTAGAGGCTGCAAGTTTACTTATTGTAAATGTTACTGGCAGCCGTAAGGTGCCAAGGAGATAAACTCCTTCCTCAGTACATATTTAAGTTTTTGTCAGGGTTTACCCTGAACGTGGAGCCATGCGCTGTCCATGCTTACTTTTCTTAATTAATACTATGTTACTGTACAGTTTTTAATCCATTACTGTTTTAATTTGGCTTTTTAATCTTATCTGTCTTCGATATATTTGGTTCCTATGGTTTGATAAAAAAAATTCTTGATTTATCCTTTGTTATTTATAAAATGTTGCCAAGTTATACTTGATAAACTGAATAATTTTTTTTTAAGCTTCTTAAATGACCTTCAAAGGTTATTGATTGTGCAACCATGTTTACAGGTTGTGATACCGAGAAATCTTATCAATGGGAACAGATGATATATTACCGTGTTTTATAAACAGTAATCAATAGGATCTTTAATATTACTTGATTATAATAACCATGTTATTCTTCCTGTATACTTATTTACTGTTGTTATTAGTTCTGCTTAGGTTTTACAGTAATACTAGTTTATTCTCGGTTTAATTAATTCTGTGGTTAATGTACTCTCCAACTTATTGTTAAATAAATTTTGTTGTCAAGGGTTCTATACTGGTTTTATACCATGACTTATATTTGTTAGAAACTGAAATTTTTATTACATAGTGCATACTTTTCAAATTTATGTAAACCCGTTATACTCTTATTATATTTTACTACTGTCTTCAAGTATTATTTATTTATTTTATAATACACAGAGTATAAACCATTTATTTGTTCATAAACCTTATTTATCTATACATAGAGTATAATCAGTCTAAGTTTGCAATGGTAATAATATAATATTAATTTAAGTATTACATTAGTAATGCTTTTATATTATATGTAATATAGATACATTATTATTGATACAATAATGATATTACTTCCTTTGTGAGTACAAATGTTTCTATGGTTAATATTTAATTTTGTTATCTAATGTTTGGTTTGATGTATCTATTTAGTTATAATGCCTGTGTATATTTACATAATACTCATATAATATTTAAGCTTTATCTCATATACATATATATAAATTCCTGTGTATATAATAACATTCATTTACTATATATGAAAATAGAATAACAGTTTTGTAATCTGTTTAAGCTTAGTTAAAATAAAAGAAGATTCAGTAACTAAATAAGTGCATTCTTAACCAAGATACATACTAACACCTCTAGAATTTAACTGTAAAATCTAACCAATAGGTAATTACATCCTATTGTCAGTATTGTCTTTTCAGTATTAAGAGGTTAGATTCTTTCAAACTGGAAGATAAACAATTATAAGATTTAAACAGCAGAAATACTTAGTCTATCTTTTCTTTATTACAACTAGCATTTACTGGAAACAAAGATACAGTACTAGGGAGTAGTTTTTAAGACTATAAGAAAATAACTTATGAAATTGTGAAACACTTGTAGTAACTAAATAGGAAACTCGGTTCAGAAGAATACTACTTCTCAATACCGAGATACTGTGCTGGAGTACAGTCTGGTGAACCCAGATGTGGAAAAACACAGTAATTCTTTAACTCAGCAATAGATTAACTACTAATAACCTGAGATACTCACATTACTAAACTAACTAACTCTTCAGACATATAACAAAACATACATGCAACCATTCATACTCATAAAACATAAAGAGATAAGTGACAGAACTTGTTTAAACTGCGACAACAACAGCAATGGGAGGCGGTTCCTCCCTACCAACTCCTGGAGAGCGCTCAGACAGCGACTCCTCAGGACCCCCGAGCTTGCTTTGGTCTCCCTGGCTGGAACTAGGTGCAGAAAATTCAGATACTAGTCCTCAAACTCAGTATTAACTCAGAACTTATCAGTAAGTTCTCCCAGCTAAAAGCTATAATAAAATCAAGTTACTGCAGCAATCCACTCAGAACACTTCCTTACTCTTTTTCCCTCTTTCCTCAATGAAATTCCTGAATAACATTCACCTGAATGAATTCTCTTTGGAAAAATATCTGAGCAGCCTCAGCTCTCTTCATTGAGTACTTTTAAAAGATTGCCTAGGTCTTTTTGGGTTAGTTGTCATTTAATGAGCCACCTGCTCTGATCCCACTTTCTTGGGGGATCATGACCCCAGATATAGGGAAGTTTCCACCTGCAACTTAGGAAGTGTTTAAGGATGCTGCCACTTGTCTTTTGCCCTCCACCTAGTTCCATCCACCAGTTTGACCAGTAACCTCTTTTTAACAGCTCTCCCATGCTGTTGTCTCCATAATTTATTTATTAATAATAAAAATATTCTGAATTACATTCCAATTCT
This sequence comes from Pseudotsuga menziesii, assembly GCA_001517045.1. NCBI lineage: Eukaryota > Viridiplantae > Streptophyta > Pinopsida > Pinales > Pinaceae > Pseudotsuga > Pseudotsuga menziesii. Next base: position 31,447 of record LPNX011151804.1, read on the forward strand.
GTTGACTCTGTTGAGTCATCAATTCCTACTTAGCATTAAATTTAATATAATGTATCAGGAATATAATAAAACAATTTACATAATTTTACAAAATTGGGGATGTGACAACTCGCTTATGATTGTCCTAAGACTCCCATACACTACAAGTGGAGATGTGTAACCAATTAAAGTGGTTCTCAGGTTCAACGCATATAGTGTCTATGTTGTCTGAGCCCTACCTGGCCAGGACACTTAGCAAATAACCTCTGCAAGTACCCCCTGTAATACCTAGGTAAGGAAACTAAGGTCACCCCAATATAACCAATGCTCAGGAGTACATTCGTGGGAGGGATATACCATATGGGAAGGTTAACAAAGATTGAAGCTTGAAAGCACCAAAGGTACCTCGAAAGTGTTCAGATACGAGTAAGATCCTAGAAATATCTCCCGTGTTCAATAGAGAGTGGCAAGGGGCTATCCCCAATACTAACGTGTGCGTTTCCTCGTGCTTAACTCCTGTTTAAGAGGAACCTCCCGAGAACACTAATTATACCAAGGATTTCACTTCTCACCTGTACAAACACCTAATTGTTTTGTTTCATATTCTTGGAAAAAATTACTCATGACACCCTATTCCAAGACTCTACAGCCTAATCTTGTTGGTGCACCTATATCAAATAAAAAGTGTAATCAGTTTTAAGTTAAGTGTTAATTT
>LPNX011151804.1:32423-68448 GCA_001517045.1 Pseudotsuga menziesii
AAAAACCAAAAGGAGATGAATGGCAAGAACAACTTTTAAACAAAAGTACAGAAAAAGACATCGCTGGTCCGCACAGAAGTAGTAAAAAAGCACCACAGGAGTTCAAGAAGACTCATCAACACTCACAACCCACCCAGAATCTCCCCAACATCAACATCTCAATCACAAAGATGGATGTATGCGATTGTTCAAAGAAAACCCACTTGTATACACGACTATAAGTACTACAACCTACATGTATATGTGACCGTCACTTCTATGACCCGCGTATAGCAAGAGATAGGTGGTAAAAAGGTAGGACATGGATAGGCCATAAAAACATGATATATCAAGCATGGAAAATCATGCTATAACAAGTGGCTAAACTCAAAGGCAAGTTTCTGCCTGTTAACTATACTTTGAATTTGACATATAGGAATCTCAGAGCCTTAGGCAAAATGAGATGACAGTAAAAGATTATATATACTTGAATTTTACAATTTCTTAAGTAGGTATGGGCATACTAATGAAGGAGTTGTGGCTAGGTATGTAAATTGTTTGAGGTATGTCATTCAAGATGATATAAGCATAAGGAGCATTAGCATTGTTGGTGAAGGCTATAATCTTCTTTGAAGGTCAATGAGAAATTGTCAAGAAAGCAAGAAAGTACTAATGGGAAAACAATTAAAAGTAGAGGCAGAGGTATGTATAGAAGAGGGAACATTAGTGGAGCAAAGGAAGAAGAGGGTAATTGCGTGACTATTGCAAAACAAAGATACAGGAGAAGTAATGAGGATTTTAGAGGTGGATGAAGATTTGAAGGACGAGGAAATATTAGACATAAGAGGGATTGGAATATCCCTGATGATTTTTTACAAATTCCAAACACCAAGGATTTTTTTTGTGAATGTCCTGAAAATTTGTATGCTAACATACGACAGGAAAGTCTCATGTTACCCAAGGCATTGAAAGCACATATAATTCTATAATTGTAGATAACATGTTAATGAATTTTAATAAGGGTAAGGGGAAAATTTGATGTTTAGAAGATCATTACCAAATATAGAAAAGCACATACAAAAGGAGTTGAATCAAAAGGAAATCAATATTCAAGACCATCTGTAAAATTGGAGGTAAAGAATTGTTCTTTAACTCTTTATGTAGGTAGCATAGGGATTTTAGTATCCACAAAGGTCATTAAGAATTTGAACCTAAATGTAGGCCACACCTTGATGCAAAAGTGATACGTGTAAATGTTTTCAAACATTGTTTTATTAGTTTTCATATTGGAACCTATCATGATAAAGGGATGCCTAATCTTCTGACAATGAATGTTAAATCCATTTTCTATTGGGCAAGCCTTCGAAATATGATATGAAAATTGTCTATGATAGTGTGAAGAATATCTTAATGTTAGATCAGGATGGAAGGAATATTTAAATTATAACTATGAAGGATGAAAAAGGGGACAAAAATCATGGGAATAACTACACTAGTGGTAGAAGAGTAAGGTTATGTTTAGGAAAATATTTTTTAAAGGAGGAATGTAACATTGGTTTTCTATTATTCCAAAAATCCCAACTCTAAAAGTGAAAAAAATGGAGATTCCAGCTAAAGTAGAAGGAAAATTGACTAAATTTAATGATGTTATTTCAAAGGAGTTTCCTTGGGTATTTCCACCTATGAGGAGAATTTACCATAAAATAGATTTTGTACTAGGTTCAAGTTTACCTAACAAGGACCCATAGAAAATGTCTCCTACTGAAGCTGATGATTTGAATAGGAACATCCATGAGTTGTTGGAAAGTGGTATGATTAGAGAAATCTTAATCCTATGTGCACCACCTATTGTGATTTCACCAAAAAGAGTGGATAATGTGCATTGATTATAGGGATTTTAACATAATTACCAATAAGTACACATTTCATACACCTAGGATGGATGATTTGATGCACTCTCTAAGTGGTGCAATATATTTTAGAAATATGGATCTAAAGAGTGAGTATCATCAAATTGAATTTGTGAAGGGGATGAATGGAAAACAACTTTTAGGAAAAAAAGGGATCTTTTGAATGGTTGGGGATTCCATTTGGTTTGACAAATGCTCCAAGTACTTTTATGAGACTAATTAATGAAGTGTTTCTTGAATCCTTATTTAGGGTTTGTTGTGGTTTAATTATGATTCTTTAATTTTTAGCAAGACAAGAGAGGAGCATCTTAATCATTTAAGACAAGACTTGTTAGAGTGACTGAAGAAAGATAAATTATTCATAATAACAGAAGTGTACCTTCATGAAATATGAATTAGTATACCTCAGGTTTTCATATCTCAAGAGACTTTAAATATGGATCCTTAAAGAGTGAAATAAACAATAGAATAGACAATTCCTAAGAGTGCATTTGAAGTGACAAGTTTTGATGGAGTAGATACTTTTTATAGGAATTCCATAGGAAATTTTAGTAGGATAAGTGTACCTTTCACTACTTGCATGAGGAAAGGAGAATTCAATAGGAATGTTGCTACATAAAAGTGATGTGAATTGTTGAAGAAAAAGGTTATTGAAAGGTTGATGTTGGATTTACCAAACTTCTATGTAAGTTTTTCTAGGTTGATTACAATGCTAGTGAGACAATTATTGGAGTAGTGATGAGTCAAGGGGGAATATTAATCACTTTATCTAGTGAAAAGTTGAATGAATCTAAACAAAAATATTCTATTTGTGACCAAGAGTTGTATGTAATTTTTCAAGCACTGAAGAAGTGGATACATTACTTGTTTCCTAAAGAGTTTATTTTGTACGCTAATCATCAAGCATTGAGGTATCTAAACAAATAGTGTAAATTAAATAAAATACATATGAGGTGGACACAAATTTTGCAAATCTATACATTTGTATTGAAGCATAGAGAAGAAAAAGAAAATAGAGTTGTAGATGCTTTGATTAGGAAATCAACCTTGTTGTTTATCATGATAGTGGAGGTAATATGATTAGAAGAGATGAAAAATTTATATGAATATGACAAAAATTGTGTTAAATCATGGAAGGAAAATAAAGAGCCATGGAGCTATGATAAGAAATTATACCTTAATTATTCAAGTCAAAAGGGATCTATATTTAAAAATATCAATTGTGTATTTCAAGATAATCTATGAGGGAAAATATGATCCAAGAGATGAATAATGGAGGTTTAAGTGGGAATTGTTGTGCTAACATTGTACCAAGCCACTAGGTGAGGAGCACTATAATTAGCCAAGAATGGATAAGGATGTTAAGAAATGGGTCAAACATTTAAGAATTTGTCAACATGCAAAGGGAAAATGTTATGGTCCTACCCTATCTCGCCTTACTCTAAGAATTAATCATACATAGTATAAGGACATGACTTTGTAACAAGGAAAAAAACACTAGTGTTGATAATTCAATGTAAAAAGGGCCTCTTTATTAATTAATACCCATTCGGAAATTCTATTTTTACCATTCCAAGTAGTCATGGCTTTGGAAATTTGAAGACTATTTAAAGAAGCTTCAAGGCTATGAGGTGTTAATGGATATCCACTCAAGTGAATGATAACCTTACTATAAGAGGCCCATGAACATTGTTGCCATAATAAAAAAGATTTTTTTCTTCATATCATGTTATTATCGTCTCATATTTTTGGTTTTGTGTTGCTTATTTATGGTCTATTTGTAAATTTGAGCATATAGATCTGTAGACAAATACACAACTCACAAAGAAGATCTCACAATTTACTCAGCAATTGAAGAATGAAACAGTGCAAAAGGCTTGTAGCTGTGAATGCTTTCATTAATAAAAAAAAGTAATCCAGATGATAATTACAATAAAGTAAAATGGCTTTAATAGCCACAAGCAATTCGAATCCACATGAGGAAGTTCGAATTGATTAGACTCTACTTGACTGTAGGTAACCAAGACTTTGTCTAAATCACTATCAGAGGACCCATTAGTTAACTGTCCTTGTCTAAACCATAACTGGAGTTCATCGGAGCTCTAAAACACAACCAAGTGTTACATTTAGTGTTGAATAATGGTTAACTGATTGTGGTAGGTGAGAAATGCGCCCCACATGTGTGTAATCAAGTAAACCTAGCGCTAACTGAATGTAGAGGACTAGAACTGAATGTAACTGACTCCTAATTTGGCTTGATTAGTCATTAACTTAAGTGAACCGACCTTGGTTGGTTTCGGCACTCCCAGTGGCTTCCTAAATTGTAGGGATTGATCTAGGAGGCTCCTAAACTTATGCAATCAAGTGCAGTAAGTGGAAGTGAGCCTCAATTAGTGTTCCCCACACTTTAGTAACTGAAACACGTGCCCCAATTAGGTCAAGTTTACCCAATGGTGCTAATGACTATAAATAGACTGGATGGACTCCCAATTTAGACATGACTCCCGATTTAGACATATGACCAAATTTGGACAAGGGAGGATTAATAATCCTAACACCCCCCCTGAATGCTAACTTGGAAAAACTGTGGGCCCTGGTAACTAAGACCATAGGTCACCCATTACATCAAGTAAAATAAAGTAACTGCATAATACACGGAGCTAGGGAAAAAACCACATGGGAAAAAAGCCCTCCTTCTAGCTAAGCAGGTAGAATCAAGTCTCAAGTTTGAAAAACTTGAAAATATGTTGCTGCAATTTTCATCTCCTTGAGGTAGTGAAGCAGCATGCATGGTGTGCTGTGCACACGTATTCTGGGGCATGGCATGTAGACTTCTCCTTTTTCTCCAAAAATGATGATGGAAGGAAGGAGGAATGTAACTTTTGTCTCTTGCTGAATGAAGAGGTGTATGATCATATCTATTCTTCTGAATGCAGTAAGACTGAGCCCTTGCCATATTGCATCTTACAGGAAGTCTATTGCATCTCTCTGAAGGAGGCAAAATAGTATGGCATAGCGCAAGAGTCTTTCCTTTCTGAGTGTCAGGTGAGTTTCCAGTCATCTTCCTAGCTTCCAGTTTGGAAGTAGGGACTGAATCTAGATCTGAGTCACCCTGAATCTTAATGTCATAAACTGATATAGATGGATCTGCAATACTAGTAGAAGCTGTAAAAGAAGTAGATGCAATGGTTTTACCTTCCCTTGCAGGTGGCTACTGAGAGTGCACTGGTTCTGAAGGAGGCATGAAATGTGAGAACTCATATGCTCTTGAAGCATGATTCACAATAACCTTTGCTATGATGCTCCCAGTAGAGTTATCTGTGATCTCCATTGAGTTAGGACTAAAGATCACTCACTTTGGAGATCCAGTATGGGTCATCTGATAGACAGATAACAGGTTTGAAGCCAGGGAGGGGACACACAACACATCTTTGAACCTTCCATGTTCAAGTTGGATAGAGCCCTTCCCTTTGGTTTGGACTTTACTGTTATTTCCCATCTGAATACTAGGACCATCAAAGGACTGAAAAGAAGAGAATGATTCTCTGGATGCAGCCATATGGTTGGAAGCTCCAGAATCAATGAGGAAGGTAGGTGTTGATGTGCAGCAAGCTTTCAGTGCATGTCCTTTGCTTCGGTATTCTTCTTCTTCTTCTTCAGAGTCTTCCTTCCTTGCGCTAGCAGGTACAGAAATGTTGTGCTTTTTCAAAAGAAGAGCCATTTCATCAAGTTGCCTTCTCATACAAGAGATTTCTGAATGGAAGCCCCTTCCACAGTAAGGGAAGAGGACCTTGCCTTTGCCATTCTTATTGCTTCTCTTCGAACCTGAAGGTTCTTTTGACTGCTCAGACTCATGTCTTTGCTTCCCTTTGTCATTCGCTACCTTATCTCCTCTTGCAACAAGAGCTAGATCTTTGGGAGATCGAATGATCCCCATTTGGATCAATTTATCATTCTCAGAAATAAGAGATTGGATGAAAGCATCAAGAGTGGGAATCTTCCAATTTGGAGTAGTGAGCCTTACTGTTTGGAAGGTGGATACAAAGACCGAGTAGTCTGAATTGAGCTTTGTGAGAATAGAAAGGATGAGCTGATCTTCATCCTTCTTCACTTTGCATTGCTTCAACTGATATATCAGGTTCTTGAACTTTGAGAAGAATTCATTTAGAGATTCAAAATTTGATGGATTGAGAGTAATCAGATCATTTTCTAGTTGATGGATCCTCATCTCATCATGCTTATCAAACAAGGAAGCAAGCTTGTCCCAAACCTCCTTGGGAGTGTCCAAGTCTTGGATGTGAAATTGAAGATCTCTAGAGACTGAGAATTGCATCAGTCCAATGGCTTCATCAAGCCTGTTCTTGTACTTAGCTTTGCCTTTATCTGATTCTAGCTCTTCCTCTGTTTCTTCTATGAGTTTGAAGAGATGCTTGGTGCGGAGCAATACTTTCATGTCATCCTTCCACCGGTGATAGTTTAAGGGAGTGAGAGGCTCCATTGGATGAGCCATTTTGAATGTAATAAGAAAGACTGAGCTGCTGTAGCGAATGCAGTGAGGAGTAGAGGCTGCTTGTAGCGAATGTTGTAAGAAAAGTTGATAACCTATCACACAATCAAACAAAAAAAATGATCCGGGTGGAGATCTTAGGAGGAGAGGAGTATTGTCCACCGAGGCTTTGATACCATGTAAATTTGAGCATATAGATCTGTAGACAAATACACAACTCACAAAGAAGATCGCACAATTTACTCAGCAATTGAAGAATGAAATAGTGCAAAAGGCTTGCAGTTGTGAATGCTTTCATTAATAAAAAAAGTAATCCATATGATAATTACAATAAAGTAAAATGGCTTTAATAGCCACAAGCAATTCGAATCCACATGAGGAAGTTCGAATTGATTAGACTCTACTTGACTGCAGGTAACCAAGACTTTGTCTAAATCACTATCGGAGGACCCATTAGTTAACTGTCCTTGTCTAAACCATAACCAGAGTTCATCGGAGCTCTAAAACACAACCAAGTGTTACATTTAGTGTTGACTAATGGTTAATTGACTGTGGTAGGCGAGAAATGCGCCCCACATGTGTGCAATCAAGTAAACCTAGCGCTAACTAAATGTAGAGGACTAGAACTGAATGTAACTGACTCCTAACTTGGCTTGACTAGTCATTAACTTAAGTGAACTGACCTTGGTTGGTTTCGGCACTCCCAGTGGCTTCCTAAACTGTAGGGATTGATCTAGGAGGCTCCTAAACTTATGCAATCAAATGCATTAAGTGGCAGTGAGCCTCAATTAGTGTTCCCCACACTTTAGTAACTGAAACATGTGCCCCAATTAGGTCAAGTTTACCCAATGGTGCTAATGAATATAAATAGACTGGATGGACTCCCGATTTAGACATTGTTATCCACCTAAATGGAACCTATCCGTCCGAGTGCTGACATCCCTCATGTTGGCACACAAAAGGACATCTATGGATTGAGGTTTGCTGAGGGTACTATTGATGAGCTGTTTATGATACATTCCTCCTTTACCTAGCTGTTTACTTTGCCATTTTGACATGTTAAGTTGTATTCGTGACTCTCCCGTTGTACAACTCGCGAGTCATTCGCGAGTCTTGGTTGATGCAAGTCGCGCATCTATGTATTCGTAGGTTTCCCTTATGATGAGTCGCGAATCATTCGCGGGTTGCTCTACTATATACCCGCGAATGTGTCTCTTAGCATTTAAACATAAAAACACGCACTGGCTTGAGATTAGTTAAGCATTGTTTCCTTAATCACCTTAACTGCCTCAACCTCCTCAACGTCTGAAACTGCCTTATTTCCCCCATATAAATACAGGCCTTGGGGAGGGTGTTAGATATATAGACTTGGAGAGAAAAGTTATGCTGGTGGATTGTATACAGATTTCTTTGGAGCAGTGAACTCAGAATCCTTTGGTTGCAGAGGATTCCTTGTCTTAGACGCTGGGTTGTAACCTAAACTCTTTCCATTATTGATAATAAAGAGATTACTTCTTCCACATGTGTCTCATGTAGCTTGGTTTCATAAATGTTTATGTTTATGCATCTTATATATGTTTTATCTAATCTGCTTATATATATATATGAATCACTTTGTATCTAGAAGATTGTTTCTTAACAGGCGAAAGAGGAACTACCCTGAAGACTTTGGAAGTGGAACAGAGAGGAAGAGGATAAGCAAGGATCGACCTTCGTTTACCAAGTAAGCCCTTCTAACCCTCCTATTTCGTATTCTGCACTTTAGAAGTCAATTGTTTGCAAGTAATTGAGTATGTTGGTAACCCCAGACCTAAGGTTATTAGGTGCATAATCCCTTACAACAGAACTGGCGACTCTGCTGGGGAAGCCTAGTCTGCTTTAGGTTGATTTCTGTTACTCCTGACCATTTTTTTTGTTTGAAGTCTATTGTGGTCTTACATCCTGGTTCTTACTTGCCTCAGTATTTGAAAGTCTAGGGTTTTTTCTTTGTTTTTTGAGAAAGTTTTTATACCCATTCGCGAGTTGTTGTTCTAGACAGTCGCGAATACAGTCTTGTATTCGTGGGTTGCTGGACTAGACAGTCGCGAATCATTCACGACCTGTCCTTATAGACAATAGTGAATACTCCTGTAAGTGGGGATTTTCAAGTTAAAGTTTGTTTGTTCTTTGCTTTGGGTAATCCCTGTTTTTTTAGTGGAATTTCTTTATAAATGCTATTTGGCTTGTCTGTGTCCCTCTGTTGATCACGCTTTGTGCTTTTTCGGAAGCCCTTGAGTCTTTTTGCTTGAATTGTTTACTGTCCGCATGCTGAAGTATTTTGGTCTGTTTGGGTTGTAGGCTAAAGTGTCATTGTCTAGATCTGCATTTAAGGTCTTGGGCTCTGTTTTTTCAGTATGTCTTATGACAGTGGCTGATTCTCACTTGCCTTTGTAAGTCTGCAGTGTTTTTTGTCATTGTTTGCACCCAAGCTAGGGTTCCTAGCCTTCCTTAGTTGGTTGTATTTTGGTTCTGCCAGCCTGTTTGTTTCAACTCTTTGCTTTTATACAGTTTGTTTGATTCAAATTAGCTCAAGTCTAGTGCATTTTAGATGCACACTAGGGTTTAAGCCTTTTATAGCATTAAGGGTTGTTCTTTGCTCTTTACCCTTACCTCCTTTGCTTGGTATGATTTTTGGCTTATGTTTTTGGGTCAGCCTCTGTTTTTGACCTTGGTTTGATTTCAAAAGCTTATTGGTGTTGGTTTCCTTCCTTTTTGTTGGTTAACTTCACCTTGCCAAACTTGTTGACTTGTCTTTTATGCAAGACTTCCTTCCAAGTAGGGTTTATGCTGACTTTAGCTTAGTCTAGAGTTTGTTTGGCAGTTGTATAGCAGAGATCCTTTTGCTTTGTTCTTGTTATATATATACTGTTGTTTGTAGGTAGTTTTTCTTTTGCCTTTATAAGAGAAAATTAAAAAGAACGTATACTAGTTTTTACTGCTTGCCCCCTTACCTCTTTCTTTGGTTTGACCTTGTTGGACAAGGTATTGAGCAGCCTTCGTTTGTGGGTTTAGGTTGATACTTGGGACTTATTTACCTTTGTTTATGTCAGTCTTTTTGCTCAGTATCTTCATTCCAAAGTTGTTGGCTTGTTTACCTTTGTAAGCCCTCTTTTTAAGAGAGGTTGATATCTAACTTTAGGGAAACCTAGGGTTCATTGTGGGGAGTAGAGTAGTTGTCTATTTTCTTTGCTTTCAGTACTTGTTTGCATAAGTAGATAGGATGATTTTTCTTTTGCATTTATAAAAGAAAAAGACAAAAACAAATGTTTGCTTTATATGCATGTAGATTAGTTTTTTAGTCTAGATTGCATGGCATATTTTTGTTTTTGAAAAAATATAAAAAGATTTTGTTCTTTTTGGCTTTCAGGTGTCTATTTGAAAATATAAAGAGAATAGTTTTTGCTTTTTACATGTCATTTCACTTTGCTTAGTCATTTTGTTTCAATTTTGAGTCAAAACACGACATGAGTTTCATGCCATTTACCCTTTGAGTAAGAAACAGCCCATAAAATAAACGATATAATTTTAAAAATTATTAGCAAGTTTTATTTTATAGGGTCATACACCAACTAGCTTAGGCTACACTTGTGGGTTAGGGTGTTTGAACTCCCCACAAGTGTTAAATTTCAGACGTAGTTGGCCTATCACTAGGTAAATCCTTGATTCTATCACTGTATCTAGGAATCTCCTCTCAAATGGGAGTTAAGCACGAGGCCGTGTGGAGGCTTGGACAGAGGAGATAACCCTCCGAATCCTTGTCAAAGCGTAACTCATGACTTTTGCACATCTGGGGATTCTGTCCTAGACAGAGTTTCGAGCTCAGCTACCCTGCCCATGCATACGAGTCCAGCTTGCGACTGTCCCCCCAGACTGTTGGTATAGTCAAGGTAGCCTTTAGTCTCTTGACATCTAGGGTTCATACACAGGTAAACCGGAAGGTTATTTCTGGTTGACCTTGGACAGACTTGGAAGGTAACCCCGGTAGAAAGTGTGGGAGGGCGGTGGGTGATTCCTCCGCTTGTGCCTAAGAACATCTACACGGGACGCCAAGTAACTGTCTATCATCTTTCTTCTGGAAAGTACATCTTATACCCGTTTGTCTGTTTGGGATTTATGAATTTTTAGTGAGTGCTGTGTGGTTTGTCTGTACTTAGTGGGCCTTTAGGTGTCTTCTTTGTAATTTTGGTTGACTATCAACCTCAGACTTTATCTCTTGTTTTGAAATTATGGCTAACACCCCTTTGAACACCAACCAAGAGATCCCCTTGATGGGAACTCCTTGTCCTTTTCCTCTCACAGGGAATGTTGGTGTTCCCTTGATGGCCACCTTGAATCTTTCGGGATTCACCCTAGGGCTACTGGTGTGGTTGTTTTCCACTCCAACTATCCTGAATACTCCTGATGCTTCTCAAGTAAGCTCCTTATATCAAGGGCATCAAAACACTGCTACCCCTTCACCTGTAGTTAGTTCTCCTCCTCCTTCTACCTCATGCGGTGAAAGTACTAATACTAGTAACCGACAGTCTAAAAGGAGTAAAAGAAGGAGGAATAGGAAGAAAGCACATAAGAAAGGGGGCACCCGTTCAACCTCTGCAAGTCAAGTTGAACCTCACCACCCAGCCTCTGTTGTTCAAGCTAGGGGCACCCATTCAACCTCTGCAATTCAAGTTGAACCTCACCACCCAGCCTCTGTTGTTCAAGCTGGGGGCACCCATCCAACCTCTGCAGGTCATGTTGGATCTGAGAACTCAACCTCTGCAAGTCAAGTTGGTATTCACAATCCAGCCTCTGGTGATCATGCTGGTAGGATCCTTCCAACCTTTCCAGTCCAAGTCGTATCCTCTCACTCAACCTCTGGTGTTCACGTTGAGTGCACCCGTTCAACCTCTGGTTTTCAAGTTGAACCTTCCTATCCAACCTCTGTTGTTCATGTTGGAGCTATCCATCCAGCCTCTGGTGATGAAGCTGGTGGGATCCTTCCAACCTTTTGAGGTCATATCGGATCTGGTCACTCAGCCTCTGGTGTTCACGTTGAGTGCACTCGTTCAACCTCTGGTGTTCAAGTTGAACCTACCCATCCAACCTCTGTTGTTCATGTTGGATCCGTTCACCCAGCCTCTGTTTCTCACGCTGGGGGCACACACTCAACTGCTGTAGAGCATGTTGATCCTAACCATTCAGCCTCTGTTGTTCATGTTGATGGTGCCCGTCCTACCTCTGCAAGTCATGTCGGACCTAGTATCTTAGCCTCTACTAGTCATGCTGGGGGCAGTCTTTCAGCCTTTGTGGTTCAAGCTGAAGACAACTTGTCAACCACTCTGAGTCATGTTGACACTGTTGACAAGTCTACCGGTTCAAAACACAAGCCCAAGTTTCCTTGTAAGCTTTGTGAGGGAGATCACCTTACTTATAAATGCCCTTCTATTGCGGAGGTGCGACGAGTTTGGATTCATGGTCATCCCGTTTTCGAACATTCTGGAGTCTCTCAACAACCAGCCTCTCTTAGTGAGGTTGGACCCAGTCATCCGGCCTCTGTTGTTCATGTTGGGGGCAAACTCTTAGTCTCTGCAGGTCATGCTAAGAGGAAAGAGTCAGCCACTGCTAGTCATGCTGCTACAGTTAAGAAAACTGGTCATTTGAAGCATCATCTTAAGTTCCCTTGTGTGATATGCAAGGGAGATCACCTTACTCTTCTGTGCCCTGCTATCCCAGAGGTGCGAAGAGTGTGGTCCGAGACTCATGGATTTCATTCTTCTGAACACCCTATAGTTTCTCAACATCCTACTCAACCTTTGGTTGATCAAGTGGTCGAACAAATATCAGATTTGGTTGATCCCACTCTTCTTTTGGAGAGTGTTCCTCACGTGATTGAACCAATGTCATCTTTGGTCAATCCCACTCTCCTGTCAGAGAGTGATCCTAATGTGATTGCACCAATGTCATCTTTGGTCAATCCCACTCTCCCTTCGGAGAGTAACTTTCACCAAGCAGTTGAATCGATTCCAGTATCGATCAATCCCACTCTTCCTTTGGAGAGTGAAGGGTCTACTAGTCACATTTTCTTCACTACTAGTTCAGATGTTATTGAACAAGGGGGCACTGAACTTGTTTCGGATCAACCCCCACCAAGCTCTCAGATTGCTTCCTTTAATTGGGATAGCCTAGTTGAGCCGTGCCTTCCTTCCCATGCACCTTTCCAGATAAAGGTCAAGGTTGAACCTTATACGATTGTTCGTTGTATTGTTGATGAAGGAACCTCAGTTAGTATTTTGTCTGCTCGTGCTTGGCGAGGCATGGGATCTCCTAGCCTTGTGTCGACTTCTAGTCAGTTACTGGCATTTGATAGAAGAACTTGTATAGCCTTGGGAATTCTTGCTCAAACACCTGTTACTTTGGGTGGGAAGACCGTCTTAGTTGACTTCATGGTGATAGAAGACCCCTTGGACTTTAATATGATCCTTGGACGTGATTATGTCTATGCCATGCAAGCTGTGGTGTCAACATTCTTTCGTGTGATGTATTTTAATCATGGAGAAGAAATTGTCGCTATTGATCAGTTTGATTTTCTTGATCCATCTCCTGACCCAGCTAGAGACCAGGTCTTTCCTTTATTAATTCCCAGTGTTTCTGTAGACACTACCCCACCATGGGTGAACTATGTGGCCTCTTGTCCTTTGTGTTCAATTGCTACTAAGAAGCAGCCTCTGTTTTCATGCTTACCATCTCGGGACTTGGTCCCAGCAGTTGATCGGGTGAGTTATCCTATATAGATTGTAGAGCCTTCTCTCCACTCTGTCGATCCATTTGAAAGTCCAGATATGTGTCCTATCTCAGATGATTTCCTTCCTTCGGATGAAGTCTTCCTGGAGTCTTTGATACAGTCTGACCTTCTTTTGGATGTTGGTTCAGTTGTGACTAAGTCTAACCCTGATTTGCCTAGTAAGCCTTCCTCTTCTTCTTATGTTGGTTTTTGTTGAGTCTTTTGATTCTTCTTTTGAAAAGCAAGTCAGTGATCTTGATGAGTTTGATTTTTCTTATGAATTTTTCGACTCCTTGGATATTGAGTGTGTTCCTACAGACTCTATCTCCCTTGTTGATTTTTGCTCTCCTTCTGAGGTTGATCTTATTGATCATAAAACCTCGAGCCTTGGTCCTATAGAATCTTCTTCGGTTGATTCTACCTTGACTTTACCTTTTATGGAAGATAGCAAAGCCACATGTGTTTCTACCAAAGTGACCCGCATCAGATCGTTTCTTTTGAATATGATCCTGATGTTGTTGTTTCTTGGAGACAGGATTTGTAGTTGGATTCACAACTATTTACTGGCCTCACCTTGTTGTTCAAGTCATAATTGCATTTGCATGTGCCCTGCTCGCGCTTATGAGCCTGATGCCGGCTTCCACGCTTTTAGCTCGTTGTATAAGCCCTCATCTTTGTTCTCATTACCGCTTAGCCTTGTATCATTTTTCCTTTGCAACTTGACACCTTATACCTTGAGGAGACTTTCCCCGAGTGTCTTTATCTTGCTCACTTTCCTTGCATTATGCATAGTTTTGTTCCTTGCGCTTGGAACTAGTTTTTCCTGCCTATGACACTCGTCTCCTCGCATTTAGAGCATTCTTTTTGCTCTCCTTCGAGCTCATTAAAAATAGTAAGGAGGCCACGAGTTGACTTTTTCGGACTCGTTAAAACTTCACGGGAAAGATTATGAGTTTCTTTAGGCCCAATTCTGACTCCTCAAAATAGACTTGACTGCCGAGTAAACTTGTCCGTTTAGGCTCGTTAAGAATATGTGAATGGGCATCCACATTGGTGGTAGGTTATCTCTTTCTCATACCATGTGGAATAATACAAGAAAGGATCACTCTCCTTTCTTCGGAATTGAGAAGAGTATTCTCAGGCATAGGTATATCTCTTTTCCGGACCTGAGGGACTAAACTTACGGAAAACGAACTCCCGGTATGAGCTTAGTTTTTTCTTTTTCATGCTCTGGACCAAAACATGAAAAATATTCCGAGTGTACTTTATGTCTTTGTCATGCTCGTTAAACCCTAAAGAACAAAGCATCGAGTTTATTGTTGTAAGCCCCATTTCTCGTAACCAAATGGATCTTTTCGAGTGATCTTGCCTTCCTTCACACTCATAAAACTCAGGCTGTATATGTTTCTTTTGAAGGAGCGTTGGGTAGGTGGCAATTTAACCTTTTTCGGACCTTCCTGACTAAGTACGAAAAAAGGTGCGCCTTTTCTTCTTCGGAAGTTAAGAGAGTTCTTCTCTGGTATGTTTTATACTTTTTCGGCCTCAGGAGACTAAATTGTACGAAAAAGGACCCCCCCTGGAGTCTTCTTTGGAGTTTTTAGACTCTCTAAATTATGAAAACACCGTCGAGCATGTACTAGTTCGGGCTCGTAAAATTCACGAATCAGTGCTTTATCAAACATTATTCTTTCTTTTCTTCGAGCTTGTTAAAAAATGAAGATGGTTTTGAGTTTGCTTTCTTGGACTCGTTAAACTTTACAAGAAAGAGGGGATACTATCAAGCATTATTTTCCCATCTCTTCAAGCTTGTTAAAAAATGAAGAGGGAACCAAGTTGGCTTTCCTGGACTCGTTAAAATTTAACAGGGAAGGTAAGGAAGAAATTTTCTCTTATTTTCAGTAATGGAAGCTTGTCATCCTTGAACATCGCACTCTTTGTTTTTCAATATCCATGTTTCAATGTTCACTTGTGTTTAGCTATCACTTTGAGTTTCCTACTCCTCCTCTTGTCCGATATACCTGGGGAATCTGATCATGTCCCCTACATGAAAGATAAGTCTAGTTATTCCTTTTATAAGTTATACGCTGCCTTGGGTCCTCTCTGTGTTGTGCTCACTATTTAAGGACTCTTCCCAAATGTCTGTTTTATAAGCCTGATCCCATCATTGTTATATCTGTTATATATTTGTGTTTCCCTTCTTTTGCCCAGTTCCTAGTCACTCTTGTGATCCATTGGAGGATCTATTGCCTTCCGTATCACAACATGGTTCCATTTCAGCACTTCCTGATGACGAAGACCTAGAGTTTTGACGATGGTACCTTAGGATTCACTTTCATTATTGGTGAATTCCTTTGCTTCAGTTTTCAATTACCATCTATTGATTGACAAACTATTGAATCCTTTCCATGTTTGACTTCAACTTCCTTTATTCACATGGCTTGGATTGTACTGGTTCTTTGGGATCCTTTATGAAGACCTTAGTTCCTCCCATATGGACTAAGTTGTGCAAGATTATGTTCTCTGCCTATACACAGCTTCCAGATCTTTGAAGACTCATTCCTATTGTATATTGTGGCTTCGATCCACCTTTGTAATATACGTGGTTTTATACCCGTATTATATGATGTACTCACAGATTGTTAAAGGAGCTAGTGTTCCAGTATATTGAACATAGCATCCTCAGATGTAACTTTGTATATGACTTTCATATGTATTTGTTTCAGGTACTCTTTTTGCTCCATTGGATTTCTGAGTTCTCCAAAGCTGTTGATTATAATGTATTTTGGCCATTGTTTCCCTCTGACCTCATACATTAGGGGGCATCTGTTATCCACCTAAATGGCACCTCTCTGTCTGAGTGCCGACATCCCTCATGTTGGCACACAAAAGGACATCTATGGATTGAGGTTTGCCCAGGGTACTATTGATGAGCTGTTTATGATACATTCCTCCTTTACCTAGCTGTTTACTTTGCCATCTTGACATGTTAAGTTGTATTCGTGACTCTCCCATTGTACAACTCACGAGTCATTCACGAGTCCCGGTTGATGCAAGTCGCGCATCTATGTATTCGTAGGTTTCCCTTATGATGAGTCGCGAATCATTCGCGGGTTGCTCTACTATATACCCGTGAATGTGTCTCTTAGCATTTAAACATAAAAACACGCACTGGCTTGAGATTAATTAAGCATTGTTTCCTTAATCACCTTAACTGCCTCAACCTCCTCGACCTCCGAAACTGCCTTATTTCCCCCATATAAATACAGGCCTTAGGGAGGGTGTTAGATATATAGACTTGGAGAGCAAATTTATGCTGGTGGATTGTATACAGATTTCTTTGGAGCAGTGAACTCAGAATCCTTTGGTTGCAGAGGAGTCCTAATTGTCTCAGACGCTGGGTTGTAACCTAAACTCTTTCCATTATTGATAATAAAGAGATTACTTCTTCCACATGTGTCTCATGTATCTTGGTTTGATAAATGTTTATGTTTATGCATCTTATATATGTTTTATCTAATCTGCTTATATATATATGAATCACTTTGTATCTAGAAGATTGTTTTTGAACAGGCGAAAGAGGAACTACCCTGAAGAATTTGGAAGTGGAACAGAGAGGAAGAGGATAAGCAAGGATCGACCTTCGTTTACCAAGTAAGCCCTTCTAACCCTCCTATTTCCTATTCTGCACTTTAGAAGTCAATTTTCTGCAAGTAATTGAGTATGTTGGTAACCCCAGACCTAAGGTTATTAGGTGCATAATCCCTTACAACAGACATGACTCCCGATTTAGACATATGACCAAATTTGGACAAGGGAGGATTAATAATCCTAACACTATTGCATGATAATATTGCTATATATTTTGTGATTCTCAAGTTATAGGGGTAAGGATCATTGCAAGTTGTATTAGAGCCATGATATTGAGACAACACGCCTCTGATAATTGATAGAAATTCTTTTTTAGGTTAGAGACATGTTCCCACATTTGAAATTAACCGTAGAGACATGTCATAATTTAGAAAATAAAGTTGTGGCTGGGGAGAAATACATATAGGGAATATAGTTGGTACTTAGTCACATTGTACCCTAATTTTGTGCAATTGTTGGACATTGTTGTTACTCATGTTTGTACCCCTTAGATTAGTACCACATCAAATAATACATGCACATGGAATCACTTCTACATACCCTCAGGTATATGGGAAGTCCCATAAATCACCTAAAATTATCTTATGGTTATCTTTTTTCTATGGTGACATTAAAATCAACACTCAAGAATATAATCCTATTGGGAAGACCCTTTGAAAAACAAAATAGATAACAAAAAATAATATAAATGATAAAAATATTCCAAGAAGAGAGGTGGTGTCGAAAGACACCATTCAAAACACTTAATAAGAATGCATTATGATCATAACATGACAATGCATTATCTCATTTAATCAATCATTGTCATTCAATTCCAATAGTACAACCCATAGGGTTTTTCTTTTATAGTCTCTAGATCTAACAAAATTCCTTGAAGTGAGGATGATTTGGTCCACAAATAAGGGCCATCAGTTCTGATCATTTATACAAAGTATGCAATGTCTCCTTGATGAATTAGTAATTCCAGTCAATCCGATCGTTACTTTTCCAACCATCTAGTTGACTGAACAATCAACCACTCATTCAAGGCTTCATTCGACTTCCTAGCTAGTCGATTGTAGTTTTTTAATTGAATGTCTCTAGAATATCTAAAGGTGTGATAAACCTGCATAAACTTTGGTTCCAACAACCCTCATTTTGCATAATTCTCTAGATATTTAGGAGATAAATTTATGATCTCTAAACACGCCCCATAATTTCAGCTTCCTGGAGTCCAAGCATAGATCGAATTTTAAAAAACTTAGATTATGGTAAAGTTTTCATAAATATATTATCAACATGATCATTTATCCTGCAACAAACAAGTGTTGCAACATTGTCATGTATTAATTGTCTCAAGTAGTGGATATGAAGTTCAACATTTGATGTGTGCAATAGGAATATAAACAACCTGAATTGCACTCTAATTTTCATAATAGATAATAGTTGAGGCCTAAATAGGAAAACCAATATCGTCTAGATATTGTCAGATCCAAACTACCTCTATAGATGTATTGACATCTCCTTATACTTTGTTTATATAGGTGAAAGAGAGACTACAATTTGTTTCTTACACAAGCATACCATAGGTCTAGTTTTAAGTTGAAACGCATAGCCATAAGTGTATTTCCATTTTCTAATGTCACCTTCTTAGTTAGAATTAGTAAAACATTTTGGTGGATTTGAATGGTGACAACATTTGTTACCAAATTGATAAGTACCCTTAATGTATCGAACAATTCTCTTTGCAAATTTCCAGTGGCTTTCTTGAGGATCTCACATGAACCAAGAAACCACATTAACAAAGAAAAAATTAGGTCAGTTGTGAATTAATTATACCATGATACCAAGCAACTATTGATAAAGAGTGGTGTCAAATTGGGGAGAGTCACAATCTTTCGACAATTTAACGCCCAACTGATAAGGTGTAGAAAAATACTTACAATCATCCATTTTGAATCATTTCAAAACATCCAAATCATACTTTGGTTGAGAAATAAAGATACCATCATTAATTTGTATTACTTGGATGCCCAAAAAGAAATGTAAAATACCTAGGTTGGTCATTTCAAAGGTATCCACAACTCATTTCTTCAACCTCAAAATTAAGTCGACATTGTTTCCATATATGACTAAATCATCAACATAGAATTCCACAATCAAATTATCACCATGAACATATAATACATAAATGTTGTGATCATAATCAAATCATTGAAATCCAGAATTGATAAAAAAAATATCAATCTTCTCATACCAAGAATGTGGAGCTTGTTTCAAACCATAAAAATACTTCTTTAATCAACATACTGGATTGTAATCCTCCCCAAAACGAGGAAGTTATTCCATGTATATTTATTTAGAAAAATATTCATGAAGAAAAGCACTTTCCACATCCATTTTGTGAAGTTACCATCCAAAGTGAGCAACAAGTGAAAGAATCAGTTGAATTAAATTAATCTTTGCAACAAGAGAAAAGGTTTTAGTATGCCATAAGCAAAGGTTTCAACAAGAGGTATTATTGAAAACCTTATGTCATACTGAAACCTTTTCTCTTTTTGCAAAGGTATGAACAAGAGAAGGTATTGTTGAATGTCATAAGAAAAGGTGTCTATGGGTGTACATTCAACAATACCTTCTAAGGTAAACTTGGTTTCGTAGACTCATAGACACTTCAAAACATTTTTTCCTTGTGTTCAGGGAACTAAATCCCAAATGTGATTCATCAACAGGGAATCAATTTCTACAAAAATAACATTTTCCCATTCAAGTAATCCCTTAACATCAACATAGGTATTAGGATCACACATTTTAAGAACACGAGTCACTAAGGAAGCACTCAAATGTTGTTTCTAACTACGGGCATAATGACCAATATTGACACCACCAACATTAGGTCCAACAACTTCAATTGTTTTCACATGCCACTGAGGTATAATATACTTTGGTTATCAATTCAATTGTTTTAGGAGGTTGATTAGGGGTGCCAACATTTTTCAGTCAATGTAAACCAACTACCAACCAACTTAGGGACAAATATTGACTTTTGGGTTTAAATTTCAAGGGAGGGTACAAATGATCCAGATTCTTCAAGAATATCCAAAGGATCACTATGAAACAAGCCAGAGGGGGAGTTCAATAACTTAATACTTGAAATTTTCTCATCAAAGTTCACATTTTTTCTCAAGATAATCTATTGTTTAACAGGGTTAAACAACTGACATGCTCTTTATTCATTTGAAGAACCCCTCATGGTACAAGCATGGCTCTTTATATATAATTTATTCCTATAGTTGTCACTAATATGTTCCCAAGAAACACATCCAAATGTTCCTAGGTGTTTGACATACGGTTTCCTTCCTCACCCCTTCTTAACTGGATTCATGTCATTGACAACTCTTGTTAGAATAAAGTTTAGGAGATAATTTAATAAGTTGACAAATTCTACCCATAATTTAGTTGAAAGGTATTTAGCTTACAATATAAATTGAACCATTTACACCAAAGTTATATTCTTCCTTTATAACACTTCATTTTATTGAGGGGTGTGAGGGAAAAATCTCTGCTAAGAGATATCATTCTATACTAAGTAATATTCAAATTCTCGACTCACATATTCTCCACCATTGTCTAATCTCAAGCATTGGATAGGCTGACCACATTTATTCTCATCCAATGCCTAAAATTCCTTGAATATTTTAAATACATGACTCTTATTCTTCAAGAAATAGAACCAAGCTATGTAAACCTGGATAAGTGACCAATAAAGTTTAAAACATACTTCGCACCTGCTAACAAGGGTTTATTCATGGAATAAAGATCATGTGGACAAGTTCTAATCAGTCTTGGGATTGCCATGCTTTCCCAAAATCAAAGGGTGCATAATGATGATTTTCTAGCAAACATCGTGTGCAAACTTTTTCAAGTGGAACACTCTTTGGTATAATAGTAACCATATTCTTCATTACCATCCTCTTCAACCTTCAAAATTTTATGTCTAAGTTGTTCATGCCAAAGTCGAATTATTTTGTTGGTCTGAGAAATGAGTGCAGTTGGTCCATAATCATGTGCAAGTGAATCACATAACTTATATAGTTGGTCTTCCGGATCTAAACAACTTATAGCAACATATGTGACCCCAAGACATATCCTTTATGATAATGCAATATGACAAAAAAAAATAGTATTACCAATATGAGTGAGTTGAGCAACCAACAACAAATTTACACTCAAGATAGGAAGATTATATACATTGGATATTCTACCATGTCGATAGCTAACATCTCCACTTCCAATTACTATGAGGGAATAATCACAAGTTGCATAAATATTCTATTTTGGAGCTCCAAATGAGGAAGATAACATAGAATAATACTTATACATATGAAGAGTACATCGAGAATTAGCTATCCATTCAATCTAAGTAGTGTGGGAATGTAATGCATAGGGAAGTGTTGACAACAAAGTAAAATTATCTGTAGGTCAATTGATCAATCGAATATCCGACACGTCCTCTACAATATTCTTGAACTTTTCTTCCAAATAATTTTTTTTCTTCTATCATGTTTTCTCCTCATGTCACACCTTTCCATAGTAGTGACACGTTTCCTTCTTTTGATTCTTCCTGGTCAATGCCAAATCAATACTATTTCTTTTAGTAGGTTGGTTGATACACTCTCATCATTTATTCAAGGTGTCCAGTCCACCTCGTTCTTTATAATTTTGCTTGACCTTGCCTTTGAGACAATGATCTTGGTGTTTTCTACCAAGATTCCCTTCATCAAGCAACTTTTATTGATCCTTAATCGATAAATCATAGAAGTTATAAAAAAATTACTTATTTTCTTCCTTGCGTGACATGCAACTAGCATGAAAGAAGGAGCAGAGCACATCATAAGGTATATTCATATTCATTAGGACCAGTTCAATGAACTATCCTTCCTTTGGAAAAAATTTCCCACATTCACCCAATTTTAGTTGTAGCTCTTTAATACAAGCCAAATAGTATTCAACATTTTCAAGGAATGGGTTTTTAGAGGGACCAACGCTTTATCTATCTTCATTACATTACTTTCATTCACCTTTTCAAACGATGAATTCAACTTATTCCAGAAAACATGAATACAACCTATCACACTTGTATGAAAGTGAATCTCCCTTGAAATGTAGGCCATAATGACCCTAGTAGCCTCATCCTTCTTTCCGTCGATGAAAAACTTATCCTAATCATCTATATGACCAAGAATAACATACCTGGTGTATTTCTAAACTCCCTTGCTCTTCAGTAGTGTTTCCATATATGGATCCCAAATTTCATAGTTATGGCCATTCAAAACAATAGATTCTATCTTGGAAATCATCCTTTTGATATCAAACATATATTATACAAGTTCAAAGGTATCTATAGAGAAATATTTAGCCTAGATTCAATCAATCCTAGATCCAACTCAACATGATATGTGGAAAATTTGCTAGGTCAAAACTAATAGATTTGATATGATGTTGGAAAAACCCTTTGGACAACAAAACAAATAACAAAAAATAGCAGAATGGATAAAGATATTCCAAGAAGAGAGATGGTGTTGAAAGACACCATTTAGAACACTTAAGCACAATGCATTATTATTAGAACATCACAATGCATTATATCATATAATCAATCACCATCATTTGGTATCAATAGTACAATCACCGATATATCATCTTTTATTTGGACATTTACATAGATATATAGGAAGACGTACGCGTAGCTTTTTACAATCATTTTGAAACATGAAAGGTTTGAGTTATTTAACATATGACATGATTATCTTTTTCTCTGCACAAAATGTGTGTCTATATTTTTGTGCATCTATATCATGGAAAGAAAAAACGAGATAAGAGATCTAGGTAAAACCATGTAGCATGGAAATAAACATGAACTATAATAAGGATCTCATGGTCTGAATTATATAACAACTTGATACCCATTGTGGAAGTATAAATTAGTTTAAAACCTAGAGTATTTGATTCTTGAGACTCAATCTTGATTCCAAACAAGAAGATAAACAAGATGTTCCAATAAATATGCACCAATGCAAGTGATTTATGGTATCTACATAGTTGTGCAAGTTCCTTTTGAGATTTATATAATTTCAAAAAATGACATCAAGAGAATTTCTAGGACCAAGAATAAGAAGATATGAAATCCTCCACTATGAATTACAAATTACAACCCAAGAAATGAATTATGTGTGTTACAAATTACATAGTTTGTCATGGCATTTGTGTCCTCATCTTAAGCAATGGACACAAATTTCATCTAATCCCAATGCTCACCTCAGTATTTATTGGCATCCATGATGGTAATACTATCACAAGACCCAAACTCATGATGTTGTTGACTATCAATTCTTATAATAGCAAACACAATCCAAAACATTATTTTTTAATAACAAGCTAGTGACTTAAATGCATGCTTATACCAAAAACAACATTACCATCTCAGAAATTTCTATCACTACTTTGCTTATAACAAGCTATAAACAATATGAAATCCACTCATTATAGCCTATGATATACAAATTGGAAAATGGCTACCTAAAACTTGAACTATCTATCAACTATTTCATATTGTTGCAACTAAGAACTAATTAAAAAATTTTCCTTTAACGAGATTAAGATTTAGAGAAGGAGGTGTGCTTTTGTAGACCAAACATTCAGTCTTTTTGCTTGTAATGGCCCATAAATTCATCAATGTAATTATTTACACACCTAAAACTAAAACTATTATTTAAGTAACTTCTATGGCAATAATTGCAAAAAAGTCAACACCCTGGTTCTAACAAGGCATACTTATAAACAAAGGGGCTTGTTGCTTGAAGCACTATTAACCATTATTCATAAATATGTTCCAAAAGCTTTACCCAGTGGAGTAACGATAGGTCTGGAAGACTAGGTGACAAGATTATCCTCATCTTCATCTGGGTTTTTTCACTAGTGTAATTTGAAGTCTATAGAACTAGGTTTCAAAGAGAAAATCCAAAGCATGCAATGTTATTCAAAAGTTTATACAATCAAAGGAGGTCCTTAAAATTTTGTGCACTCAAGTGGAAAATAGATTAGCTTTTCAATGGAAAAACACTATGTATAACATTCTTTGGTTTTACAACTTATATAGTTAGCTTGAATTTGAGGGGAAGGCAGGGGAGTTCTGCTCTTTCCTTAGCAGCATTAAAAACTTTACGCACAACTCAAAATAACACTTACATGCAATGTACAGCTCTCTTGAGCAATGCACAACTTTCCTGTAACTCACTAACAGAGTTATCAAAATCAACCCAGCACCTATGGGATTGTTACAGATTGGCTGCTATAGATTACAATGTACTTCAGATGATGTTGTAGCTGGCTGTTACAACTCACATCAATTAAAACATTTATTTCAACTAGCTGTGACTATTGATAGTCACTCATAGCTCACTCACAACTATGTTACAATTGACCTTTTAATAAGTTTCAGATGACCCTTGCGTCCATAAACTCAACCTAAATATTCTACTGAATTAATAATCAACATTCACATCAAATAAAACTCGAGCTGCTACAACAAACTATCATAAAAATAAAAATGAGTTTTTCAACTCAAAAACAAAGTAAAATAAATTACACAGAAAATATCAGAGTTTCAACTCTGTTTCTATTTCACTCTCTACTGTGTATTTTCAGCGTACTTCTTCATATATTAAACATGATCACAAGCTAGTTATTTATAGGATATTTAGCTAAGTCAGTTATTATCTGCTAATCGACCTTTCACTATACAAAAATATAATTCTATGCAAATGCTCTGCTACAGTCTATTACAGTCTGACAGGAACACTGTTACGCCTCTTCAGTAATTTATAGATACTTTGTTGGATTAATGAAAACTACTTTTCATGATTTATAATTTTAATATCTGTCAGAATTTAATTAATTATTTTCCCTTTCATGAGTTGCAATTGGAATGATGAACACCCCTTCAATGATTTGATCGGCTCAAATAATTATCTGATAAGCTATGATAGAGCCTGTAACTGCTTCTTCAAAAATCGATGTGGTGTGCTGCCCCTTTGAAATCTTGACAACACTGCAAAATCAAAGCGGTGTGGCGGTGCTGCAAATCTTCAGGATTGCGGTGACCACAAATTTGGGCAGTGAATGACATTTCAGAACTCTGGTGTTTAGTGATCTGAACAACATTGCATTTCAACATTTTAGTAGGCAATCGATCTTGATGGTGGAGTAATTAACCACTACCAACATTCTCCCCCTTAATTACTACACCCAAAAATATATCAAACACAAACAAGTATAGTTTTTACAAAACAACATTTCAACTATAATGCCTACTGGTCTAAGTCTCAGTAAGGCTTACATCAGTATTATACAACTTCAAAAAATTTGTTCACATTCTTTGTTGGAACATACTAGTGCATTTTTTTTCTTCTGTTTCTTTCGACTCCAAACTTTGAAGTATGTAAACTTTGTTTTCTGTTTGATCTTCATCTTTACCTTGATCTTCTTCAGCTCTTGCTTCATTTGTGGCTTCAACCATTTCTTTATCTTGACTTTGTATCTTAATAATCTGAACTCCTTTTGTTTAGAAACTCCACGATACTTGTTCTCCTCAAAATATAATATTTCAGCATCAAGACCATTGCATTCAATCTTCTTGGCCTTTGCAAACCAATCGTTAATTATAATTTCAGTTGCATCATTCTCAGCTTCGGTTTCATCATTACTTGGCTTAGAACGCCAAAATTTATACAAAAATACTTTTGATTCTTTATCTTCACTCTCTTCTTTACCATCAATGTTTTCTTTGATTCCACAAATCCATTATGTTCAACTTCAATTGCAAAACATTCTTCAATTTGCTTATCATCATTCAAATTTTCAATGTCCTTTATCCCAAGGACTTCAATCCAAATCTTTTATTCTGAATACTGCAACGTGGGCATACAAAGATCCCACAATCTATCTTTGAATTTACTGAGAGTAATTAGTTCAATGTCATTCTGTAGAAACATTAATTGATAATAATGCCCAATTTCTTCTGGACTCCATGACATAAATATCTTTTCAACTGATTCTTTAACCAATTCATCTTTGGAGCAATTTTCTTCTTTCAAATCAAACTCATCATTTCCAATATCATCTTCAATGGATTCTTCTTCATCTTTAATTGGTTTCTCACCAGCACATTCAAAGATTTTGTCAACATTATATAAATTATCATATTGTGAACCATATTGGTTCTTTTCATTTTGTTCTTCTCTGAGAGCTGTCACTATCTATTCATTCAAATCTTCCTCTGTAGCTACAACAAGGTAATCAACTTTCTTCATTTCTGCTTTCACAACAAGACTATTATCTTTATCATCATATCTTGGCTTTTCAAGCCATTCTTCCAAAAATCTCAATTGTTTATCAAGAACAACATTCTTTATTTTAGTTGCTCTGTCTACAACATAACATACAACATTTTGAGTGTTATCATTATGCAACTCTTTTTCTATCACTGCTTCTGCAATCACTGAATCATCAACATTTCCAGCATCATTATAAATTCCTTTTGCTTGTACTTTATCTATTTCATTTGCTGCAACTTCTATGCAATCTTCAACAATCTTATCAAATTCTTCAACAAAATTATAATCATCAATATTTTCAAAAAACTCATAAATAGGTTCAAGCACTTCAACAGAGTGCACTTTATCATTTTAGCTTTTGATGTTACTTCACATACTGCTGATACGGCAGTTTTCATTCTATCATTATGATCATCATTGACCATTACCTCTCCATGGGAAATTTCACAAATATTGGTTGCTTCATTGGCACCTTCTTCATTGTTGTGATCAACAACAAACATCATTAGAATATTCAAAGAACAAACTCCTACACTGGCAGTTGCTTCACCTTCAATATTTGACTTATAACCCAAGACATCATCATTTTCTTTCTTTGTACATGCACAATCAATAACAAACAAATTATTAGCAAAAATCTTGTTCTTTCTTCTGTCCTTATCTGCACCATTCAATATCTCTCTAGATTCTTCTTCAAAAATATCACCAACACTTTTTCTATCATCAGATACACCATTTTCATGAATGTATTTTTCACACGAAGCATTATCAGCTTCCTTATGAGCACCAAATCGATGAGTGAAACACTCTTCATTTTCTGCAACATAACTACTGTAAGTTTATTTCAATCCCATCTTTGTTTTTGACTTCTACAACATCTTTAGTGTTTCCTTCTATATTCATTGTACCTATATGTCCACAATCATCAGATTCGATACATGATTTAAATTTCTTCATGGACATGTCCTTCAAGGATTCTTCTTGCACAAATACTTCTTTGTTGTCTTCACACTTGAGAAATTTATCATCTTCATCAACATTATGCATGTAAACCATTCCATCATTTACTTCAGCGACATTAAGATCTTTATCAATAGAAATTTCAACTTATTTAAATTTTGTTGCTGTTATACAACATACAACAACCTCATTTTCACCTTTAGTTTCAACATCATTTTCATCATTTGATATATCAACATAATTGCAAGATTTACAAATATTTTGACTATCTTATTTTTCTTCTGCAAATTTGTGTGCTGAAATGTTAACAGGTTGTGACTTAGCCATATATCTCCCCCTTACATCAAACTTTCCCAGGCTTCTCTAGCTGTGTTTGCTTCAACAATTACATAAAAAACATTATCATCCAGAGTTTGCTGGATGTAGTACAAGGCAAATGCATCCTTTGCCTCATCCTGGAGTTCCTTAACTCCATCCTCAACAAAATCCCATAAACCTCTATCATGCAAGAAATTTTTCATATTAACTGACCAACATTCATAAATTGTACCTAAGAAATATGGCGGTGGATAATAGATGATGCTCCATGCATCCTCTATATTTTTTTGAACTTCCTCTGCTTCAGCAAGTTCCTCGACGGTTTCTCCTAATATCTCTGCTATGGAAAAACCAGCTTCTTTTGCATTAGCAATATTTTTCTTCATCTCTTTAATCCTTCTTCTTTTCCCCATGTCTCTGTTTTCAAATAAATACTTGCACAGAATTTAAATTTCTTTTTGATACGCCCCCCCTGATCCTCTTTCACGTATAATACCTTCAATTCAGACCAAGAAAACTTCCCAAAAAATGGAATTCAAACTGCTCTACCATTAAACTATATGGGAGCTCTCAACTAGGAAGAATGTATTCCTTTCAATTTATCAACATCTATCTGAGGGAACACTCACAGAGTTAAATTCATCCACATACTCCAACACTTTCTTTACTTTACTCAAGCCATGACCAAGCTTGAACATTTTAACCAACATATGCATGAAACACTTGATTCAACCTTTATTCGAGGGAGCACAGGAGCTCTTACCAATACTGAGCTGAACATACAAACTAAACTTACTACTGCTCTTTCAACGTAGCACAAAAAGGGCGTTGGAGTAAGACTCAACATCAAGATTTCCAAATAGAACACAAACAGTTCAACATACAATCATACGACTCATTCATGAAGTAAGCACATAACCGACCAAACAAAAATTAGGAGCACTCAGCTCTGATACCAATTGAGGGGAAGGAAGGGGAGTGTCGCTCTTTCCTTAGCAGCACTAAAAGCTTTATGCACAACTAAAAATAACACTTACAGGCAATGTACAACTCTCCTGAGCAATGTACAAGTTTCCTATAACTCACTGACAGAGCTATCAAAATCAACCCAGCACCTACGGGATTGTTGCAGCTTGGCTGCTACAACTTACAATGTACCTCAAATGATGTTGCAGCTGGCTGTTACAACTCACATCAATTAAAAGAATTATTTCAACTAGATGTGACTACTAACAGTCACTCATATCTCACTCACAACTGACCTTTTAACAAGTTTCAAATGATCCCTGCATCCATAAACTCAACCTAAATATTCTATTGAAGTAATAATCAACATTCACATCAAATAAAACTCGAGCTACTAAAAAAAACTATCATAAAAATAAAATTGAGTTTTTCAACTAAAAAACAGAGTAAAATAAATTACACAGAAAATATAAGAGTTTCAACTCTATTTCTTTTTCACTCTCTGCTGTGTATTTTCAGCGTACTTCTTCGTATATTAAACATGATCACAAGCTAGGTTTTTATAGGATATTTAGCTAAGTCGGTCATTATCTGCTAATTGACCTTTCGCTATACAAAAATATAATTCTCTGCAAATGCTCTACTACATTCTATTACAGACTGACATGAAAACTATGACGCCTCTTCGGTAATTTAGATATACTTTGTTGGCTTAATCAAAATGGCTTTTCACGATTTATAATTTTAATATCTGTCAAAATTTAATTAATTCTCTGCCCTTTCATGAGATGCAACAAGAACAATGAATGCCCCTTCAACGATCTGATCAGCTCAAATAAATATTTGATGAGCTATGACAGAGGTTGTAACTGCTTCTTCAGAAATTGATGTGGTGTGCTGCCCCTTTAAAATATTGACATCACGGCAAAATCAAAGCAGTGTGGCGGTGCTTCAACTCTTCAGGATCACGGCGGCTAGAAATCTGGGCGGTGAATGACATTTCAGAACTCTGGCGTTTAGCGATCTGAACAACGTTGCCTTTTCAACGTTTCAACAAGCAATCGATCTTGACGGTGGAGTAATTAACCATTGCCAACACACTATGTATAACATTCTTCGGTTTTACAACTTATATAGTTAGCTTGTATTGAAGCAATGTTTACAGTTCAAACAACCAATATTGCAGCTAATATTGGCTAAAAAGAAACAATTCCCAGCTACAAATTGATACATAAAATTTGAATACGTTTAATGGAACTAAAAAGAGTTTGCCACAAATTTGCTATACAGTGGTTGTAAAAATCCACAAACTTGAGAGCTATCATTTTCTAAAAAGAAAATGTTCTTGATTGAAAATTGCTACATTGGTGCATGTAAAAGCCCCAATTTGAGAGCTATGATTTGCTAAAAAGATACTACGCCCAACTGCAAATTGCTACATCTGATGTAAAAAGCCACAAATTTGAGAGCTATGATTTTACTAAAATAATATATTTTGACTTCCAACTACAAATTACTACATAGAATCTGAATCTTAATCCCACTCCCAACTAAGAATTGCTAAATAAAATCCAGACCAAAAAAAATTAAAAAGCCAAAATTTATTATGTGGTAATTGTAAAAAGCTATAAATTTGATCTTTCATCAACTACTTGCACCTTTTCACCATCCTAAAAGATGTTCTTTCTTTCATTAATGACTTGTGTAGATGACTAACATTTCAAGATGATGCAACTATCTCACACTAATGGGTAGGTAGAAGCGTGCCTAGAACTTGATAAACAATGTAAAGAGAAGAGAGGAGTTGAGTTGCACAAAGAACTATAACCAGGAATGAATCTCTCCTCAGAGGGTGTTATGTTCACTTGGCACTGGATGGGGGCCCCACCCGCATGGCATTGGGAGATCCCCTAATTCTTATGAATATTTTTAAAAAGTAAAAATCGCCCCAATTGAGCAATACCTAATTTTGGTGCTTTTAAAGATCAAGAATTTAAATAGAAAAGTCACATAAGCTCATAAGGGCCCAACTCCTCGATCACTAATCCCACCTGAATACTAATTAGAGATAATTTTAGTATAATCATGCATTTTTTTAATAAAGAAAGTTTCTTATTCAATTGCAATAAATCATAAAGTGGTGTACATCATTATCTTTTTTATTTAATTTTTAACTAAAGTAGTTCAAGATAGGCAAAGCGAAGATATCTAAAACAAGAGCCACAAGGTGGCAATGTCCCCGACCATGCTAATAGATGTTGCTATAAGATAAAATGATAAGAAGTTATTAGCAAAGAAAATATCCTTTTGCATAAGGCCACTAGCAATATAGGGAAAATCCATTGAAATGACATAGGACCCTACTATAGAGGTGTAAGATCAAAATAACTTAAAACATCACATACTTTGAGATTTTAATCCCTAAAACCAAGTAGCAAATTTCTTCACAATATATGCAATAAGTAGAGGGATTAAAACAACTATTAAGAATTTAGTATTGATCCAAACTTTGAAGGAGAAAAGAATTTACACTTAAGCTTGCACCTCCATGAAGTATTGAGACCAAAAAGAGCTTTGCATTTTCACAAATTAAATCTTTAACAAGTGAAATTGATTAATAATAATTAGTAAACTCCTATTTTAGATGTATTTTTAAACACATGAAATTAGTTATTCTCTTCCCTCTATTTCTTTTTATTGTATAAATGAAATTAATTAAAAAGATAAATTATATAGTTGCTTTAATCATGTATCCTTATAGTGTTATTATAGTTGTTCTATATAGTTTCTTTAACAATATATCAATATAGTAGTTTTAAATTTAAAGTCTTTATTAATGTGTTAGTGACATTTTTTATTTGATTGTAGATAAAATTGTTTGTCTTTATCTTTATAAAAATTGCTATTCTTATTTTTAATAAAATTGTTTATAAATAATTTTTACAATATATCAATTTCTAATTTATTTTTTTAAATAATTAATATTTTATAAACTAAAATTTAAGTTTAGAAATTAGACTCTATATTATAATATTAATATATATAACCATAGATATGTAATGATATCTTAAATTAGCGTTTAAAAAACCATTTCATATAAGAAAAACATTTATGCTTCTAAAATATTTCATTAATATTTTTATGAAACATCATCAATTCTTAAATCTCATATTTATAAAACTACTATTGTTTGTTGAAGGCCCCTCGAGGAAAAGAAATGCAGAGAGGCTGAGAAAAAGTAGTATCTCCCTAATCATGAAAACAAATAACACATTAATCTTTAAATTACCGTATGTGTCAGTGGCTTGAAAAAAACATAGGAACGTATTTCATTACAACTAACTAGAAGGATAACACATATTAGTTGTAAGTGTTTGCATCCCATGTTTGCCCATGTTATTCAATTTGTTCAAAGAACTATAGTTTGTGTTTGGTGGCTCCCCAACAATTATAGTTTGTGCTTAGTGGCCGTCCAACGATTATAGTTTAGGATTCATGGCTGCACAATTTCAATGCTTATCACACTAAACACCATTCATGATGTATTTTGAAATGTGGTGAAAAGAAACCATAACTTATTGTGAAAAGTGGTAAGCAACTTGTAAGTTGCAACTTGCAATGTGTACATAGTAGCATGTGAAACAAGTCTCATTTCTTGCCATTATAGATTCACCACAAAGCACTTGAGAGATCTAGATTGCCACACTACAATCTATTCACTTTACGGCCAAAGCCAAGACAAGAACACTATTTAGGATAAAATGACTATCAAGAAACACATATGAGATGCTAATATCTATGTTTTGTGTTGCTAATATTTTCCTATTCTTTATGACTTTTTGAGATTATTTAAAGATTCTTGTCACTAAACTTAAAAAGTAAAAATAATCAACAAAAACAAAAGTTAAAACTTGGAGGCATTTTTTAAAAACAATTAATAATTTTTACAAATATAATTTAACTTAAACCTATATTTGACTTTATACACAATAAAATATAATTATTGATGATAAGATCTATTTGAAGTGAGCAAGGATCACAAATTTCATAAATAAATGATATTTTATAATTTAGAGACATAGGTGACGAAAACCCATTCTCACCATCCTTTGATTTCCTAATAAACTGTTATGGAATAGCAATTTGTAGTAATTAATGTCAAGCCTTCACAAGATGGTGAAAAATTGGAAATTTTTTATCGATTCTATTTGAAGAAAAATACAAGTTTTCCCAATAAACTGGCTATATAAGTGTAACTTAAAGAAATGTGTGTCACAGATTCAAAATAGAAACCTTGTGCATCGAAAAGTAAGCATATAATTTTGTATTAAGATAAATTTATTGGAAAATAAATTTTGTTTTTTCAAAGTTTAAAATGATTTATCAATTTTATATCAATGTTATATTAATGGTTTAACTTTAATTTATGAAATTTAGATTCAATATTATTAGTTTTAAAATTTTTTTACAAGTATGAGTGTCACATATACATTTATAACATTATAATGATAAAGGGTTTTGAATTTTGAACGGAGCATTCTAATTGCAATTCTAATCACTTGTTAATGTTATTTAATATCATTTCTAAAAAAATATTAATTTATATTTTTATTAATAATTTCAACCATTCTAATTACAATTCTAATAACTTTTTAATGTCACTTGCTATCATTTAAAAAAAATTAATTTGTATTTATTAATAATTTTAATATTATAATAAAAAAACAATTCTGATTTGTAACTCATAAAAAATATTAATTTATATTATGAAAACACAAGTATAATATATAACTCATCCAAAATATTATAAAATATGAAAATAAAGCAATATAAACTCAACACTTTAAAAAATATTAATTTTATTATAAACAACAATTATACTTTTTAATTCTTTCAAACTATTATAAAATGTGAAAATAAAGCAATATAAATTCAACACTTTCAACCAGTTAAGTACTTTGAATTGTTTTGTAGAGAGATGATGTGAAGTAAGATACTCTGTAAGAGATCAAATGGTGTAGCTCATTGTCGGTTGAAATTCGGAATTATATAATGTTTTTTGTTCTTAGAACTCAGAGCTCACAACAATTTGCATTGGTTTAGACTAAAATATTTTATTGGATATCGAGGTTGTCATCAATAATAATACGTTCTCAGTGCACTCTGAATAAAATATTATTATCGTCAATATCAGGAAAACTTCCGGTTTTTCTTTCACAGAGAACAATAACCACAAGAACCCTCATAATCAGTTTCAAAATCGATGCAAGTAACTCGTTTTGACACTTCTGCTCTAACAAACGCGTGCCCTCACATAAGCTGGACATAAACTGTACAAGAAATTTGAACTTACATTGTTTAAAAAAAAATCTCTACCGTTTCATTTGCAAACGAAAAAATTCTCATCAGTTCCGTTTCAATGGAGAACGATACAAATGGAGATACACATATTAAAAAAATTTCAGAAAGGCACAGTACTCACATCCATCCAAGCTGGAACACATCCGCTCACAATAATGGGAGAGTTGTGCACTTCCATCTAGGTTGGAACCACATCCGCTCACAATGATGAAAGAACTCTGTTCTTCTCACCTAGGCTGGAACCACATCCGCTCACAATGATGGAAGATTTTCTCACTTTCATCCAGGCTGGAACCACATCCGCTCACAATGATGAAAGAACTCTATTCTTTTCACCCAGGCTGGAACCACATCTGCTCACAATGATGAAAGAATCTCATCCAGGCTGGAACCATATCCGCTCACAATGATGAAAGATTTGTGCACTCACATCTGACCTGGTAGGGACTGAATCCTACACCCTCGTCAGAATGGCCCCTAGTCCCTGACTGAGCTACCTGGTAACTGACCAGGCGCCTCCACTCTCCCGGAGAGTGGCAGTTGCCCTTACATATGTCCTACTCAATAGAATGGCCAGCACTCACATCTGTCATGGGAGGAACTTAATCCTTTAGCCATGACCAGAATGGCTCAGCCCTTATATCTGACCTGCTTGTCAGAATGGCTCTCTCAGTCCCTGACTGAGTGTTCCTGGTAACTGACCAGGTGCCTCCATTCCCAGAATGGCAGTCAGCACTCATATCTGACATGGAAGGAACTGAATCCTCTCACCATGACATAATGGCTCAGCCCTTACATCTGACCTGCTCGTCAGAATGGCTTTGGGACTCATCACTTTCCCTGGGAGGAAGCCTCGATCTGGAGAACACCAAGTCTCTCTTTGAAGTACTCAAACTTCACTCTGGCTAATGGCTTCATCAACACATCAGCTATCTATTCCTCTGTCACAACATACAGGAGTTTCACTGCTCCTCTCTGCACCATATCCCTGATATAGTGATACTTGATCTCGATATGCTTCGACTTGTCATGGAACACTGGATTCTCTGAAAACTTCACGCAACTTTGGTTGTCACAATGTATACAAGTAGCATCCAACTGGAGATCAAATATATCAGACAGTAGCTTCCGCAGCCATATTGCCTCACAACTAGCTGAACAAGCTGCGACATACTCTGCTTCAGCTGTACTCAGTGCCACACAGGATTGCTTCCTG
This sequence comes from Pseudotsuga menziesii, assembly GCA_001517045.1. Taxonomy (NCBI): domain Eukaryota; kingdom Viridiplantae; phylum Streptophyta; class Pinopsida; order Pinales; family Pinaceae; genus Pseudotsuga; species Pseudotsuga menziesii. The sequence continues at coordinate 67,462 of LPNX011151804.1, forward strand.
CTAAACCAAGAGATCACACCTGATCCCATATTGAAGCAACACCCAAAAGTACTCTTCCTGTCGATGGCATTGCCTGCCCAATTTGAATCAACGTAACCCTCCAGGTTAATCTTTTGATTCGCATCGTACTTGAGTCCATAATCAATTGTACCCTTCAGGTACCTCAGAATATGCTTTGCAGCAATCAAGTGAACACTTCTCAGATCTGTCAAGTATTGGCTCAAGGTGTTCACAGAAAAGCAAATGTCTGGTCTCGTGTTTGTTAGGTACATCAATGACCCAATCATCTGACGATACATCGTAGCATCAACCGACTCTGATGAAGCATCACTCAATAGCTTCAGGTTCGATGCCATAGGTGTGGCCATAGCCTTGCAGTCCATCATCCTGAACCTCTTCAGGATCTCTACTGCATACTTCCCTTGTCCAAGGAAGATCCCATCTGTACTCTGCCACACCTCCATACCTAGAACAATAGTGCATCGACACATAACAGGAGCATCACTGGTCTTCCACCTTCAACCTTGAGGCAAAGGTTGGAATCCTCTTTACTCTTAGTAAAGCCTAGAGTCATCAGTAATCTATCCATCCTGTCGTATCATGTCGAACCTCAGGATCTTTTGCAATCACTCCCTCAGAAGCGGAGCATCATACTCCCTCTATCTTCCGTACTCTATGCACTGAAACATTCTGTACTGGAGTGACAAGTAGTATCCATCTAGGATCACTGGATACTAAGATCCTCTATCTTGAACTTCTTCAAAAGTTCATCTTGCACCCATCTGTGAGCTTGTCATCCTCTATCAACCTTGTAGCAAAGGTTAAGATATTCATCAAGCTCATCATGTATGTGTTATCCCATGGGTGTCTTCTGAACTATCGTCACTTGTTCTTCGGAACAAGTCTTCATTCTTCTTTGCTTGTAGGCGATTATGTATGCGATCCTTCCTACAAGTCAAATGCAATTGTATGGTTAGAAACATTTCA
>LPNX011151804.1:68834-86562 GCA_001517045.1 Pseudotsuga menziesii
TCAACATATTCCTCATTGCTTGAGGGATCTTCTTTGGATGAAAGAGCTTGATCTTCAATTGCTCCCACCTTTTCTTCTTGAGCTTATTCTTCTTGTGAGTTATCTTTCTAGAGTCTATTGAAATTAATCACTTCCTTCTAGCACACATTCCTCACATGAATGAATTCCACGATCCTGGGAGGCCATTCAAGGTGGCCTTCCCTTCATAATATTCTAGCTCATATGTGCCTTTCTCTAAGTCATGTTTTACCACATAAGGCCCATGCCACATGGGGTTGAACTTACCAACCCCTAACAATTCACTAGCTTGGTCATACAAGAGTACCAAGACACCTTCATTAAATATATGGGGATAGACACACTTATCATACTGATCCTTAATGCGACACTTATTAATATCTAGAGCCACTATGGCATCCTGACACTACTCATCAAGGTTCTCTAAGTGGACCAAATGCTCTTCCAATTGAGAATTTTCTGGTAAAATATCTATGGTTAGTTTTAACAAGGGAATTTCACATTCAACCGGTAAAACCGAATCCACCCCATGTACTAGTTGATATGGAGAAAAACAAGTGGTAGTATTAACCACATTTCAGTAAGCCCACAAAGCAAGGTAAAGCATAATGTGCCAATTGGTTTTTCTTTTTGTAATGGTTCTTTGCAGAATGGCCATTAGGGATTTATTAACTGCTTCGACCTGACCATTCGCTTGAGGGTAATACTAAGAAGAGTATTCTTGATTATACCCCAGTTTCGAAGCTAACTTGTCCATCATCTTGTTCTGAAAGTGATTGCATGGTCAGTGACAAGCTCTTTCAGGATCTCGAACTGATTGATAATTTGATTGAAAAAAAATGAGCATCCATCTCACCATCAAAATTAATAGTAGGCATAGCCTCTGCCCATTTTGTGAAATAGTCCATGGCCACTATAATGTGATGGTCCTCCCCAACAGAAGCTGGGTTACAATCCATAAAGTACACCCCCCACTTGGTGAAGGGACTGACGATGACAATAGGATGTAATAGGGTGGGATGTGAGCACACATTCTGTGCAAACGCCTAACAAGGGTGGCACCGCTTGATTGCATTAACACAATCTTTAAATACTGATGACTAATAATAACCCGCTCTAAGTATCTTTTGAGCTGTAGCAATCCTAGATAAATGACCACCACACACCTCACCATGGAAATCATTCAGCACAGTCTCAGCCTCATCATGGGTCAAACAATGATGCAAAATGGAATCCACCCTGTGACGATACAATGTGTCATCGATAATAAGCTAGTTCCTAGCATTATGTCATAAACACCAATGTTCATCCCATGAGAGATGAGGAGAAACCCTCAAATTCTTAAGATAGATGATGATATCACCATACCAAGGGTCCATAGTCGAAATGAGGAAGATATGCTCATTTACAAATGAATCCTCATGGATTCCATATTCATCCAGACTAGGGAGATCTGAAATGAGATCAACAAAAAATAACGACTTCTTGGAATTTGCCGAAACAAATTCGAGATTGAATTACTGAAAAATAACAATCCATTTATTGTATTCCCCCCCTATCATTCATCTAGTCAAGACAAACTGAAATGGATTGATATGAGCTACGACTATAGTATGGAGAAGTAGTATATAATGTCTCAACTCCTCTAAGGATAACTTCTTCACATGACTATATTGAAGTTCTGCATCAATGATATTCCGGCTAAGATAGTAGATAATCTTCTCCTAGAGCTCATTGTCCTCTTGAATCAGAACCATCCCAATTGTCTCTTGAAACGCGACCACATATAATAGGAAATCACGTCTATAGTCAGGTGGATTAAGCACAGGGTTTGATGCAAGGGATTTCTTAAGTGCATCAAAGGACTCTTGGGATCACTCATCCCATATGAAAGGAGTATCCTTCTTCAAAAGGTGCATGAAACCCTTGGTCAAATCGGTGAAATTGATGACAAATATCTATAATAATTTTTCCATCCCTTGGAGACTTTGAATATGTCTAATCGTGCACGGGGGAGACAACCGTAACATTTCCTCAAACTTCAAAGGATAGACCCTAATCTCCTCAGTGGACATGATAAACCCTAATAACCGACCCACTTTCACACAAAAGATGCACTTTTAAGGATTTAATCAGATTTGATAACGACGACATCTTTAAAAAACCAAGCGCAAATGATCTGGGTGATCCACTCTCAGACGAGAGTGAGAAGCTAAATCGTCCAGATAAACTTCAATAATATTGTGCTTAAGGTCACAGAAATAAAAGGTCATATTCTGCTGAAAGGTAGCTCCGATGTTTTTAAGGCTGAAAGGCATCTTCGTGTATGCAAACGTACCTCAAGGACAACTAAAAGCAGCATTATGTTGGTCCTCAAATTTAATTTTAATTTTATTATACCCTAAAAAACCGTCCATAAACAAGAATACTTCTCTCTTGGCACACTCATCCAAAATATGGTCTATGAATGGTGTGGCAAAATTATCTTCTAGACAAACCTTATTCAGGTCTCTGAAGTCTATGCATACACGAATGGTTCCCTGTTTCTTATCTACCGGAATAGGATTGGATACCCATTCAGTCAAGGGAACCAGATAGATAAATCCAACTTTGAGTAAGTTTTTTTTATTTTTTATCTCAGCCTTAATGGGAGATGCCTTACGAAGGTTCATCGCGTGACAATGTTGTCGAATAGGTTTAGCATCAAGATACGTTTCAATCTCATGTTCAACAATACAAAGGTTTATTCCCGACATCTTGTCATACGAACAAGCAAAAACATCACGAAATTATTTAAAAATCTCGGTGTATATCTTAATTTCGTCGGGAGAACAATCTACCCCAATGTAGACATTTTTGATCTTTCCAAGACTCTAAGAAATGTTGATAGGAATTGTAGGTGATAGATTCACCATGTTCCCTTCAACATATACACCGTGAGTGCCTAGTGTGACCATGGGATAACCAACATTCTCTCTAAGGGTCATCCTAAAGTCATCATGGTCGATCCGTTTGAGCTCTAGTAGGAAATAAGAGCGATGGTGCAACTCCTCCCAAGGCCGTTTCAGACCATTCATGGCCTCAAGAATCACTTTGTCTAAAGGGAAAAAATCATCAAGGAAATCATGCGAGCGTGATTACACAATCGTCCAAGCAGGAAGTGCAAAGAGATCCTCCTCTTCCGTATGCGAAGAGGAAGGAACATGGTCTAGAATGGGATCAAGAATAGATTAATAAGCAACCTTTGTTGCAGATAATGACATCTCCATCTTGGTAGGTCTAGGGTCCTCATCCGAAGTGATCAGAGAATGGAGAGTCCATTGGTCATCCAAATACTTGGTGCGAAATGGGACCAAACTCGCCGAAAACGAATCACTACCAAGAGTGGAACCAATAGCTAGGATTGCTGCTAAAATATTGAAAGATTCCATCAACAACAAATACATTCCAACACAAACATTCTCATTCTATTAAATTGAGCACATAGATCTATGGAAAAACACACAAATCACAAGATAGATCACAAAATTTACTCAGCAATTGAAGAATGAAACAATGCAAAAATGTCTTGCAAAGGTGAATGCTTTCATTAATTAAAAAAGTAATTGCTTTCAAATAATCAATTACAATGTAATACAATGGTTAAATAGCCACATGCAATTCGAATCCACATGAGGAAATTCAAATTGATTAGACTCAACTTGACTGTAGGTAAGTAAGACCTTGTCTAAATCATTATCGGAGTTCATTGGAGTTCTAAAACACAACTCAAGTGTCTAATTCAGTGTTGACTGAGGCTAACTGACTATGGTAGTTGATAAATGCACCTCTCTCGCATGCAGCCATGCAAACCTAGCGCTAACTTAATGTAGAGGACTAGAACTGAATGTAACTAACTCCTAACTTAGCTTGACTAGTCACTAACTCAACTCAACTGACCTTGGTTGGTATCAGCACTCCTAGTGGATCCTAAAAAATTATAGTGATTGGTCTAGGAGGCTCCTAAACTGATGCATGCAAGTGAAATCAGTGGTAGTAGGCCTCAATTTGTGTTCCCCACACTTTAGTAACTAAAACATGTGCCCCAATTAGGCTAAGTGGACCCAATGGTGCCAGTGACTAAAAATAGACTAGATGGATTCCCGATTTAGACATGACTCCTGATTTAGACATATAACCAAATTGGACAAGGGAGGATTAATAATCCTAACAACCCCCCTGAATGATAACTTGGACAATCTATGGGCCCTAGTAACTAATACCATAGGTCACCCATTACATCAAGTAAAGTAAAGTAACTGCTCAATATAAGGAGTTGGGGAAAAAACCACATGGGAAAAAATCCCCCCCTCTAACTAAGTAGATAGGATCAGGATTTAAGTTTGAAAAACTTGAAAATGTGTTGCTGCAATCTCTATGATGTAGTGGAGCAGCATGCATGATGTTCTGTGCACAGGTATCCTGGGGCTTAGCATGTAGACTTCTCCTTGTTTTCCCAAAATGATTATGGAAGGAAGGAGGAATGTAACCTTTGTCTCTTGTTGGATGAAGAGGTGTATGATCAGCTCTATTGTTCTGAATGTAGTTGGACTGATCCCTTGCCATGTAGAATCTTACAGGGAGTCTATTGCATCTCTTAGAAGGAGTTAAGATTGCATGACATAGCGCAAGGGTCTTTCCCTTCTGAGTGTTAGATGGGTTTCCAGTCATCTTCCTACCTTCCAGTTTGGAAGTAGGGACTGGATCTGGATCTAAATCACCCTAAATCTCAATCTCATAAACTGATACAACTGGATCTGCAATACTCGTGGAAGCAACAAAATAAGTAGATGAAATGATTTTACCTTTCCTTGCAAGTGGTTGTTGAGAGTGCATTGGTTCTGAAAATGGCATGAAGTGTGAGAACTCATATGCCTTGGAGGCATGATTTGCAACACCCTTCTCTATGATGTTTCCAGTAGAGATATCTATGATCTCCACTGAATCAGGACCAAATATCACTCATATTAGAGAGCCAGTATGAGTCATCTAGTATACAGATAAGAAGTTTGAAGCTAGGGAGGGAACATAGAGCACTTCTTTGAACCTTCCATGTTCAAGCTTGATAGAGCTCTTCCCTTTGGTTTTAAATCTACTATTATTTTCCAGCCGAATACTAGGACCATCAAAAGATTGTAAAGAGGAGAATGATTCTCTGGATGCAACCATATGATTGGAAGCTCCAGAATCAATGAGGAAGGCATGTGCTATTGATAAGCTCGCCTTCAATGCATGACCTCTTTCGAAGCAATCTTCTGTGACTTCTGTGAATTTTGTGTGTTTAGCCTTACTTGTGCTAGAAGGTGCATTAATTTTATGTTTCTTCAGAAGAAGATTCATTTCATCAATTTGTCTTCTCATGTAGGAGCTATCTGGATGAAAGCCCCTTCCAGAGTAGGAACAAAGGGTCTTCCCTTTGCCATTCTTCTTGCTTCTCTTCAAACCTGAAGGCTCATTTGACTACTCTTTCTTCACAGGAGACTCATCTCTTTTGTTTCCATTATCATTCGCTACCTTACCTCCTCTTGCAACCTGTGCTTGATCTTTGGAAGATCGAATGATCCCCATTTGGATCAACTTGTCATGCTCATGAGTGAGAGATTCGATGAAGCTGTTAAGAGTGGGCATCTTCTAGTTTGGAGTAGTGAGATTCATTGAATGAAAGGTTGACACAAAGACTGAATAGTTTCCACCAAGTTTTGAGAGGATGGAAAGAATAAGTTGATCATCCTCCTTTTCAACCTTACACAACTTTGATTCGAACACCAAGCTCTTGAATTTTGTAAAGAAATCATTTAGTGTTTCAAAATTGGATGGATGAAGGGAGATCAACTCATTCTTGAGCTGATAGACCCTCAGATCATCCTAATTATTAAATAATGAAGCAATCTTATCCCATACCTCCTTGGGAGTCTTCAACCCTTTGATGTGGAAAATAAGATCTCGAGAGATTGAGAGGCACAAGCATCCATATGCTGCATCAATCCTATTGAAATATTTTTCTTTATCATGATTAAGAACCGGCTCTGCCTCTATATTCATTGTGAGCCCCAAAAGTTGTTTGGAGCGAAGCTACATCTCCATGTCCTCCTTCCACTAGTGGTAATTGAAAGGAGTGAGAGGCTCTATTGGAGATTCCATTTTGAAGAAGATTTAGTTGCTATAGTGAATGCAGTGAGAAGAAAGAGCTGCTTGTAGCGAATGCAGTGAGAAGAACTGATAACCTGTAAATCACACATTCAAACAGACAAAATAAGGTCGACTACCTACACATTTCAGGTTTTCATCACACCCAACATAATTGATCAAGCATGGGGACTTCACCTAGTGAACCTGTCACATAGCACGCGTGATCATGGGATATTAAAGAATACCCTTAATTTCCATAGATATTGACCTAGACTCTTTTTGTTGAAACCCCCTCCCAATACTTAAAACCTCCTCCCCACCCATTTTCATACCTCAATCCTTATAAACCACCCTACCCACCCCCACCTTAAACCCCTCATCCCCCCAATACCTGCAATATATTGGTTCAGTTTTTGATAATTTTAAAACCCACAATATGAACTAACGTGATAGGATATTGGTCAACAAGTGAAGCCCCCGTGTGATCAAGCAAGATTGATCAACAATTCCTTAACTTGGGGTATTAAGTGGTAAACCTTATGCTTTTGGTGTAGAGTAGGAATGGAAAAAATTTCTAAAAACAATGATCCAGCTGGAGATCTGAGGAGGAGAGGTGCCTAGTCCACCAAGGATCTGATACCATATTAAATTGAGCACATAGATCTGTGGAAAAACACACAACTCATAAGATAGATCACACAATTTACTCAGCAATTGAAGAATGAAACAATGCAAAAATGGCTTTCAACTGTGAATGCTTTCATTAATAAAAAAGCAATTAGATAATCAATTACAATGTAATACAATGGCTAAATAGCCACATGCAATTCGAATCCACATGAGGAAATTCAAATTGATTAGACTCTACTTGACTGTAGGTAACTAAGACCTTGTCTAAATCATTATCAGAGTTCATCGGAGTTCTAAAACACAACTCAAGTGTCTAATTCAGTGTTGACTGAGGCTAACTGACTGTGCTAGGTGAGAAATGCACCTCTCTTGCATGCAGCCATGCAAACCTAGTGCTAAATGAATGCAGAGCGCTAGAGCTGAATGTAACTGGCTCCTAACTTAGCTGGACTAGTCACCAACTTAGCTCAACTGACCTTGGTTGGTATCGGCACTCCCAGTGGCTCCTAAATTGTAGGGATTGGTCTAGGATGCTCCTAAACTGATGCATGCAAGTGCAATAAGTGGCATTAGGACTCAATTAGTGTTCCCCACACTTTAGTAACTGAAACATGTGCCCCAGTTAGGCCAAGTGGACCCAATGGTTCTAGTGACTAAAAATAGACTGGATGGACTCCCGATTTAGACATGACTCTTGATTTAGACATATGACCAAATTGGACAAGGGAGGATTAATAATCCTAACACATTCATCGGCTAAGAATTGTTAATATCCGGGATGGTGGATCTCGACGATGCAGTCGAATTGGAATTATCGAATGACATCTATTGGATCGTGACAATCCAATCCTCAAAAGGGAAGAAAATGACACAAAAAATGGAATATGAAATATTCTTTATAGCATAAATCCAGTTCTGACCCAATAAAATATTGTAGTCAAGGGGTGTATCAACCACCTCAACCTCGATTGACATGGTCTTCCCTCCAAGATGGACTCGAAAAGAGGGAAGGAGAGCGTGTATATGAAATAAACGCCCATCGAACATGGTCAACATGGTTATATATTTTGATGATGTGGGTGAGCCAAGGCCTTTCCAACAATCCATATACATCATAGAGGCAGCAACGCCTTCATCAACAAATTTTCATTTGATCGTGTTATTCAGCCACTCCACATGGAATAAGAAAGCCACATGCTAAGGCAAGCGAGACCAGATCTTGTGGGTTCAAATATAACTACCGTGGAAGGGTTAGGATCAACCACCTTAAGAGTAGTCAACAATGCTCTCCTCTGTGAAGGACAAGTATGAAGAAATTCAAGAGTTGACATCGCACAGGGAGTTTGACCTAGGTCCTCGAGAATGGAATAACATTGGGTGGCTCGAGGTATATGAGGTACAATTTCAGGCTTATCAATATGCAAAGGTCTCTTGGGAGGTGTAGGCTCTTTACCCAAGTTGGGTTGTGACGGACCATAATATTTTGCACAAGTCACAACATTAGCGGCTGAAATCATGTTGATACAATTGTGGCCACCTTCTACATTTAGTGGGTTTTGATTCCCACCAGAAGTACTTTCGATGTCCATATTCCTCGAATCCATATTTTGATTATGCGGTAAAGGATTATTCAACACAGTTGGGCTCTTTTCGATGAACTTCGAGGCCTATTCAATAAGAGGGCACAAGTATGTGAGATGGTCTCCCTCGCAATTCTTGCAAGGGAATTTAACCTTCCGCTTAGGTTTCTCCCCCCCCCCCAAATATTTTCTCTATTCTTGTCATCATTCTAGTTCTCCTTCCTATTTCCACCCCTTTTATTATTCTTCCGGGTTGTTGGTTACCCTTCTAATCTGACGAATGCACCGATACCACATCCATCGATTGGGTGGGATGGGACAAAGTTGTAGCTTTTCCAGTCACAGACTGATTAATAGAGAAACTCCGCATTTGATTCGTAACCTCGTCTACGACTTTGGTACTCGAGGAGACAACAATACCATCAACATGTGGGCCAGGTTTAAACTTAGGTTCAAAGTTTGACCGTGGTGCATTATGGATAATCTCATAAAGGAGCACAGAATGAGCATAAATCAAGTCCAGCTGCTAAGCTCTAAAGTTATCCTACTCCTCATTCCTCACTCCGGATGTCAAAACATCCTTCACTATATAAGGCAACAAATATTTGAGGAACCATTCCAACAAAAATTCAAGCAAAATGTTGGCCTTAATCAACTGCTTTCATCTACGCCACTCTTGAATATGATCAGAGATATGCATGGATTTATCTTGCCAAAATTTCGACAAGAGCTCGGTGTTGACATCGTAATGTACCGGCAATTGAAATTGGTTAATAAATATCATGGATAAATCGTTAAATGTCTGATATGTGCCCCAAGAAACTCTATATACCATTTCATGGTAGGACCCATGAGAGTGTGCTGAAATAGTCGTAGATTAACAGAGTCATGGTTCAATGAGTTAGAAGAGGACCAAAGGTGGAAAGTAGTCACATGCTCTCTAGGGTCCTCACCACTCTTACCTTCATACTTCAGAATGTTTGAAGGAAGCTTGGCGGGGACAACCCGCCACATCGAATCATGAGATACATGATCATTGGTCAACTTCAAAAGGTAAGGAAAATTCAACGTATCCAAGAAAGGGATCCTAGGTTGTGCCATATGGTTCCATACTCCCTAAAAAGGTTGGTTCATATAAGATTGATTGCGATAAAGACCGTGGCCTTTGCTAGTAGGATAATAAAACCCTCCTGCATGACCAATAAAAGGATGCACGGGAATGTGATAGTTTGGTATACCTTGAGAATGAGGCATCATATAACCATAGTAATAGGATTGATGGAAAGTTTTACCCCTGGACATATAAGGAGGTACATAACCTCCCGACGCAACAGCACTAGCCAACGACAAAACAACATGGTTAGATGCAACACTATGTCTTAAAGGCCCATGTGGGACATGAGGAGGGTGTGTCATAAGAAAGGCATTTGACGGAACATGCATGGTGGATGATGGGGCATAAGATGAAATGTAAGTTGTGCCTCCAACATTCACATGTCTATGGTCACCTCCATAAGAGGGAACACTAGTGTTAAGATCGGGAAAAAATTCTCCCATGAATGGAGCAGAAGGATCAATATGATCACTCCCAAATCTATTAGCGAGAAAAGGGTCTACAATTCCATAGGCCTAAAACCAGGATCTATACCAAGATCAACGACAGATGAAGGGATAGTGTCGGTAAGTTCTGGAATGCCAAACCTAAAAGGACATGTGCTATAGGGAATGTGATTAGTATCACTAATCAAAATTCCCAAGGAATACATCCAATAGGTAGCTGCAAATTTTTACAACTAAGGTCATTATTATAGGAAGTATCATCCCTGTGAGGGTCGGCTCCAATCGAAGTCCCAGGCATTCCCCATTCTAGAGGATGGATAAGGAGGGATCTTTGGGATCTCATATGTAGTACTCATGGTGAGAACAGTGTGTGAGTCACAATGTGTAAAATTTCACCTAGAATTCCCATCCCTATTCCCAGGAGGAGGAGGAGAGTCACAAGGAGAAATCCCAGCTAAAATTTGAGATTGATAGAGCACCACAAATTGATCCACGATGACTCCAAAAGACTCAAAATATTACGATCCCTAAAGCAAGCTAGCACACAAAAACCATACCCCTACATAAAGCTAAGTCATATGCAAACAAGCCAAGAGGGAGGATGAGTGAGCTCCCGAATGCAGTAGGTACGACTCACCTAGGAGAGTCCTAAGGATCCCATACACTACAAGTGGAGGTGTGTAACCAATTACAGTGGTTCTCAAGTTCAATGCATATAGCATCTATGTTGTCTGAGCCCTACCTAGCCAGGACACTCACCAAATAACCTTTGCAAGTACCCCCTGTGATACCTAGGTAAGGAAACTAAGGTCACCCCAATATAACCAATGCTCAGGAGGACATTCACGGGAGGGATATACCGTATGGGAAGGGTAACAAAGATCGAAGCTTGAAAGCACCAAAGGTACCTCAAAAGTGTTCAAATATGAGTAAGATCCTAGAAATATTACCCGTGTTCAATAGAAAGTGTCAAGGAGCTATCCCCACCACTAACGTGTGCGCTGCCTCATGCTTAACTCCTGTGTAAGAGGAGCCTCCTGAGAACACTAATTATACCAAGGATTTCACTTCTCACCTGTACAAACACCTAATTGTTTTGTTTCATATTCTTGGAAAAATTTACTCATGACACCCTATTCCAAGACTCTACAATCTAATCTTGTTGGTGCACCTCTATCAAATAAAAAGTGTAATCAATTTTAAGTTAAGTGTTAATTTTAATGGTTGTGATTACTCAAGGGTAATGAATGTGCAACTAGTGATATTATGAATCAACAATGAAATAAATATGCACACCTGAAAAACAATGCCAAGTGCAATTTGTATTTAAATATGAAAAAGGGGGTATGCCACTACATGAAATGCACAAATTCCTTCTTCAAATGCCAATTCAATCATTCCTATATGAAATCATGAACATTATTTCATCTAATAAAACCTTATGCAAATACAATTTCAATGCAAATGCATAATGCAAAACATGCCAAAAATAGCCATATTTTTGTATTTTGATTATAAATGATATGAAAATGCAACAAACAGACTCTATAAACTCCCAGGACCTGTAGAATGTATCAGACACAAGCCAAGAAAGACTCCGAGACCAAGAATTATAATGCACTGATAGCAGAACCAAAAGGAGATAAATGGCAAGAACAACTTTTAAAGAAAAGCAAAGAAAAAGACATGTCTGGTCTGTACAGAAGTAGTAAAAAAACACCACAGGAGTTCAAGAAGACTCATCAACACTCACAACCCACCCAAAATCTCCCCAACATCAAGATCTCAATCACAAAGATGGATGTATACGATTGTTCATAGAAAACCCATGTGTATACACGACTATAAGTACTACAACCTGCATGTCTACGTGACCGTCACCTCTATCACCCGCGTATAGCAAGAGATAGGTGGTAAAAAGGTAGGATAAGACTCAGATTACTTCAAAATAATTACAATGGTTGTAACACCCCGATTTTGACCCCATTTGCATTAAAAATGTATATGATGTAAGTATTGTATTTAATCGTGGTGTGAAGCTAAAGGAAAAATCCCCACCATTGATTTAACATTTTATGTTTCGACAATTAAAATTGATGCCAATGGTATTTCATGCTAGCCAGGCACATTATAATTTGGACATCATGTAAATACGGAATTTAATTAAAATACCCACAACGAGCTATGTCAATGCAACATTGAAAGAGATGGGGGCATGATTTCCTAAGGATAAGGGGGGGGGGGGATATTCAAACCTTGAGCCAATGGGGAAAAGACAAATGTCAAGGGGAAAACCCATCAAGCTGTCAACCACCTTTCTTGTCTTACTCACCCAATCATTTATTTATGTCAGAAATTGGTTGAGGTAGTTATTGCATGGGGATGGGAAGAGTATGGCAGTACAAATTCGAATTGGAGAAGCCATCAGTTTTTGGGAAACATGATTTTGACTTTTGGGGAAAGTTAACACCCAAAAATGCATGCCCATTTTGTTTTTCACCCACGTCCTCCATTTCCTCATGCAATGGAAGCTTGGAGATCTCCCTCCTTCATGTTTTTGTCTGCTGCGTGTGTTTTCCCTCACATGGGCAGCCGTTTTCTTCATTTTCCCCAGGTTGGAAATTTTTTTTTGGTAATGATAAATGGTTGGGTTGCCTCCCCCATGATTTTGCTGCATTTCCTCATTATTTTCCAAGCTGGAAATCATTTTTTGGTAATGCCTAGCGAATTGGAGAGGAGACCACAATTTCTGGGTGTTTGCTGAGGTTGTTTTTACCCACATGAAGACAATGAACATTTTTGTGAAATCGATTTTGGCTCCTAGGGATGTTTTACCCATTCACCATTATTGAATTTGGCTTCCAGGATGATTTTGTCCATGCCTAGAACTTGTGTCTTGCTATGGGTTTATATTTTGGTTTTGGTTTGAATTGGTTTAGAGTGGAATTGGGTCTGAACTAACTTGATAAACCTAGTGTAGAAAGGAACCTCACAGACAGATCTAGAGGGGTTGGTTTTCTTCTTTGCACACCCTGAATAACACTAGAAGGGAGGGCATATCTCGAGGGATTGCGTAGCAGAGAAGGGGATGTTTCCTTTTGTTGGATGTGTGGATGTTTAGAAGCTAAGCTAGATCTGGTGCAAGAGTCCCTAGCTCTGTGGTTGAGCTCATGAGCTTAGTAGTTCAACCTTTGCAGCCTGATAAACCCAAATTTAGTTTTGGTTTGGCTGAATTATGATGTGTGTTTGGCTATGTGTGAGCCTGCTATAGTTCCCTTATTCCTGGTGGGAATTATGCCTAGCTCGGGGGTGGCAGTGTTGCTGAGAGATTGATGAGCACACTGGCCTATGGTTGGGTGGAATGTTGCAGTGACGTAGATGGTTGCAGGACAATCTTCTTTCAAGATAAGTACCTCTTGAGTTAATATATGCAATTGTATTTTCTTGATGAAATAGGATGAACATGTCTAATGTGTTGAATTCTTTCACTGTATATTGCATGTTTTACAAATATGTGGATGTTTTTTTAGGTTCAATTCATTTTAGATTACGTTATGGGGCTTATATTACCCGGATTTGATAACATAACATTATGGTCGCGTTCCCTCTCGGGTAAACAGGAGGGGATGTGACAATGGTCTAACACACTCCTGAATGCGACACATAAACATAGAGAGGAAAAGATCAAATCAAGTACATCATGAACCCAAACCCCAACAAAAAGGAAAGTACCTAGTGAATTCATCAATTCTGTTTTGGAGAAAACTTCCTATGGCTTGGGGTGGACCACAACAAACAATATGACACCAAAGATCAATCCACTTCCAATATGATAAAGAGATATATAAGACTAACACTAAGGGATGAGAAGCGTACCTTATTCTCGACATTCGTAGAAGATCCTCATTGAGATTTCAATCACACTTGTACCTATATTTCATCCTCAACAACAATGAAACACACAATCATGATAGATATTAAGTGTTAGAGCCTACTCTAGCATATACAAATCCAATATATAATGAAAGAAACTACATCCATGGATACAAATATTCATATCTACACATATAAGGGATGAGAAATGGATATTTCTATTAAATGTAATCAGAGAACTCTGTCGACACCTCGTCGAAATTGAGAAACCAAGTCCTCCACCTGGTCCTCCACCACTTCAATCCTCCATATCAAGGAAAGCTCACAAGAAAAAGTTAATCTTGGGAAAGAGCACCAATGGCTGCTCTAAGGACAAAGGGATGTAGTCTCAAGTATGCAAGAACGGAGCACAAATCCACTATAATTTATATGCTCTCACAAGTCCTTCTCCTTCAATGCTTCCAAGTAGTTAAATATATAGCCCTCAATGAGAGGTGAAGTGTCGAGTCGGAGCATTTCCAGGCATATGGAAGGACACGAGTCAAGTTATTCGTTACTTGATGAGGAAAAACTCCAAATATTTATTTTTTGAGCAGATTTCTCGATGTACGTGGGTCATAATGGAGCAAGTTGAATGTACACTCAAGGAGTAGACTGGTGACCTGCATATACCCATAAATATGAATTTTTAAGGGGTTTTTCTGGAGCATCAAAGTAATACTGAGCAAAGGGGGTATAAAGAGTTTGCATAGGGACATGGATAGGCCATAAAAACATGATATATCAAGCATGGAAAATCACGTTATAACAAGTGGCTAAACTCAAAGGCAAGTTTCTTCCTGTTAACTATACTTTGAATTTGACATATAGGAATCTCATAGCCTTAGGCAAAAGGACATGACAGTAAAAGATTGTATATACTTGAATTTTACAATTTCTTAAGTAGGTATGGGCATACTGATGAAGGAGTTGTGGCTAGGTATGTCATTCAAGATGATATAAGCATAAGGAGGATTAGCATTGTTGGTGAAGGATATCATCTTCTTTGAAGGTTAATGAGAAATTGTCAAGAAAGAAATAAAGTACTAATGGGAAAACAATTAGAAGTAGAGGAAGAGGTATGTATAGAAGATGGAACATTAGTGGAGCAAAGGAAGAAGAGGGTAGTTGTGTGACCATTGCAAAACAAAGATACGGGAGAAGTAATGAGGATTTTAGAGGTGGATGAAGCTTTGAAGGATGAGGAAATATTAGATATAAGAGGGATTGGAATATCCCTAATGATTTTTTACAAATTCCAAACACCAAGGATTTTTTTGTGAATGTTCTGAAAATTGGTGTGCTAACATATGACAGGAAAGTCTCATGTTACCCAAGGCATTGAAAGCACATATAATTCTATAATTGTCGATAACATGTTAATGAATTTTAATAAGGTTAAGGGGAAAATTTGATGTTTAGAAGATCATTACCAAATATAGAAAAGCACATACAAAAGGAGTTGAATCAAAAGGAAATCAATATTCAAGACCATCTGTAAAATTGGAGGTAAAGAATTGTTCTTTAACTCTTTATGTAGGTAGCATAGGGATTTTAGTATCCACAAAGGTCATTAAGATTTTGAACCTAAATGTAGGCCACACCTTGATGCAAAAGGGATACATGTAAATGTTTCCAAACATTGTTTTATTAGTTTTCATATTGGAACCTATCATGATAAAGTGATGCCTAATCTTCTGACAATGAATGTTAAATCCATTTTCTATTGGGTAAGCCTTCAAAATATGATATGAAAATTGTCTATGATAGTGTGAAGAATATCTTAATGTTAGATCAGGATGGAAGGAATATTCAAATTATAACTATGAAGGATGAAAAAGGGGACAAAAATCATGGGAGTAACTACACTAGTGGTAGAAGAGTAATGTTATGTTTAGGAAAATATTTTTTAAAGGAGGAATGTAACATTGGTTTTCTATTATTCCAAAAATCCCAAGTCTAAAAGTGAAAAAATGGACATTCCAGCTAAAGTAGAAGGAAAATTGACTAAATTTAATGATGTTATTTCAAAGGAGTTTCCCTGGGTATTTCCACCTATGAGGAGAATTTACCATAAAATAGATTTTGTACTAGGTTCAAGTTTACCTAACAAGGACCCATAGAAAATGTCACCTACTGAAGATGATGATTTGAATAGGAAGATCCATGAGTTGTTGGAAAGTGGTATGATTAGAGAAATCTTAATCCCATGTGCACTACCTATTGTGATTTCACCAAAAAAGAGTGTATAATGTGCATTAATTATAGGGATTTTAACATATTACCAATAAGTACACATTTCATACACCTAGGATGGATGATTTGATGCACTCTCTAAGTGGTGCAATATATTTTAGAAATATCGATCTAAAGAGTGAGTATCATCAAATTGAATTTGTGAAGGGGATGAATGGAAAACAACTTTTAGGAACAAAAAGAGATCTTTGAATGGTTGGGGATTCCATTTGGTTTGACAAATGCTCCAAGTACTTTTATGAGACTAATTAATGAAGTGTTTCTTGAATCCTTATTTAGGGTTTGTTGTGGTTTAATTATGATACTTTAATTTTTAGCAAGACAAGAGAGGAGGATCTTAATAATTTAAGACAAGACTTGTTAGAGTGACTGAAGAAAGAGAAATGAGTCATAATAACATAAGTGTACCTTCATGAAATACGAACTAATATACCTCATGTTTTCATATCTCAAGAGACTTTAAATATGGATCTATAAAAAGTGAAATAAATAATAGAATAGCCAATTCCTAAGAGTGCATTTGAAGTGACAAGTTTTGATGGAGTAGAAACTTTTTATAGGAATTCCATAGGAAATTTTAGTAGGATAAGTGTACCTTTCACTACTTGCATGAAGAAAGGAGAATTCAATAGGAATGTTGCTACATAAAAGTGATGTGAATTGTTGAAGAAAAAGGTTATTGAAAGGTTGATGTTGGATTTACCAAACTTCTATGTAAGTTTTTCTAGGTTGATTACAATGCTAGTGAGACAATTGTTACGAAGAGAAATTCCTATGGCTTGGGGTACCACAACAGACAGCTAGACTCCATAAACCAATATTTCCCAATATGCAATAGAAATAAACAATCTAACACTAAAGGATCAAACCTCGTACCTTATTCCGGACGGTTGAAGTAGATCCCTGTTGAGCTTTCCAATCTTTAGCTTGAATTGTTATAGCACGTCCTCAACAACAAGTAAACAATACAAGCATACTATATTTCATGCCGTTAGATCTATTCTAGCATATATAATCAATAATGTAAAAACATTTGAAATATTCCAATGGAAACAATACTCATTCAAATACACATTAATGGACAGGAAAATATATTTCTATTAATATGAATCAAATATTACAAGTGACAACCTCTGACGGAACGTCTGCGAATCGGAGAAACTGAATCCCCCACTTGGGCCTCCACCACCTCAATCCTCCATCACTTCGATAGCAAGCTTACTAGCAAAAGGAAAGCTTGGGAAGAACACAACAGTGCTCCAAGGGACAAAGGGATGCAGACTCAAGCATAAAGTTCTGGCAACAATGGACTATAGTTTCGATGCTCTCAATTCTCTCTTATGCTTTCAATGTACCAAGGGGTTCCTTATATAGCTTTTCAAAGGGATATTGAAAGGTCGAATCTGTGCGATCTCAAGGCCTATGGAAGGCCAGGAGTCATATGAGTCAGATCCAAGTCAAGGAAAACTCCAAAATGTTTTGGACTATGCACACATCCCTATGTACGCGACTATCGAGGGAATATCCGCGTATGTACGCGGTTATCGGGGAAAAATCCGCGTATATCAATATTCTAATGTTTTTAGGGATGATCAAGGTAACAT
>LPNX011151804.1:87421-121188 GCA_001517045.1 Pseudotsuga menziesii
AGTGACTGAATAACGGCAGCATAGACTTGATATAGAAACTGGGACATCTCTATGATGCAGGAGGCATCAATAGAGGCTCCATAGGGACTGGAAGCATAACCAGTCGGTGGAGATAAACTCAGATAAACGAGTACAGATTCCTAAAGTCAAACTATAACCCAACCAACAGATGTGATATACAGTGCTCTGTTCGAAGGCGACACGACTCGATAGCTGCCAAAGATAACATCTTTTCCCGTCCGGCTTTTTGGTTTTTTAAATTTTTTTTTTTGGTCTTTTTCAGTTATTTGAAAAGCTTGAAAAAAGAATAAACTAGCTTTATAGTTACAAACTAGGAGGATACGAGTGTCATCAGGGCAAACAAACTAGTTCCAAGCAGTGGAACATATCTATTCTCAATGCAGGGAAACATGTGTAGGATATCGACACTCGGGGGAAAATCCCCTCCCGGTAAAAAGGGAAATCAAGCTGTGAAGGATATACAAAATGGCTCTGCATGGCTAGACATGAGACAAGCTCGGGCTATAAGGCTGAAACGCAATGTCAGGGGAGCCGGCATAAAGCTCAATAAGACAGGCAAAGCTCATGAAAATGCATCCAAGACCTGATACAAGGGGAGTCCGGGGGGAACATGGCCAGCATAAGATCAAGAGGAGTATGATGCTCTTGCTAAATGTCATGGCAATACTATACAACGGACTCCCACACCCTAAAGGGAGAAAACATCGGCATGGGCACCAAAATACAAATAAGGTGCTAACTAGGGTACCCATGTAAGGTGAGGCTCTACCACTCATATTATGCCACTTCTAAAGCAGCAAGAAGGTTCCGTGGCATAATAGAGTGGGTTCGTACCTAAGGCGAGAGTGACATGGTCATAAGGTCATGCAAAATGAAAATGGTGGTGAACCTAACCTATATGCCAGTATAGACATTATACCTATGAAGGATACGAACGGGTCAATCCAACGGCTCAAACGGCACTGAAAACGGTCATCTACATCACCAATTATGTCAGAAACGGTCCAAAATGGTTAAAAACGGTCAAAACTATATAAAAGGGGGTAAAACATTTCAAATATTTCAAAAATTTTCTATAAATAGTAAGAAATAGAATTCATTTGAAACTTTTACCAATTGGAGCTCTGATATTCAACTACGAATTCCAGGAGATTCAGCCGGCGGAATTCAGAACCGATTCTTCCAGGTACTTACTCATGTTCCCAGCTTGCATTTCAATATACTTTTTGTAATTTTTCATGGTTAAATGAGCTCATTGAGGCAGTTCTACATGAGCACTGCAGCCTACGCGGTTATCGAGGCTTTTTTAGTGTACATGGCTGTGTATACGCGGAAAAGGGGCACGAAGCCGCGTACATACGCGGCTGTTTGCAAAACAGCTGCGTATGACGCCGCGCAAGCTTTTTTAAGGCAATCTAATGGACAATTGGCTTATTCCTCATGCAGGATGGTGCTTGAATGGCGAGAACGCGAGCATGGTGAGGTAGAAGAGGCTATAAGAGCTGATGTAAGGGCTCAACAAGTATTACGTAGATGTGGGATTTATAAGTTCTGGTGCCTCGGTGGCTTGAGGGCCAAACTGGTGCTGCTACAGATGCTAGTGGATTACTGGGATCCTGACTCAGAGTCCTTTCGGATAGACGGTATGACCCTCAACATTGAGGTTGAGGATATCTACTTCATTACAGGTTTATCCAGACGAGGGGAGGTAGTGAACCTCCGTTCCAGAGGTGGGCCAGGTCATGGGCTCACGATCGATGAGTACGTAGTAGTGTACTGCTATTCAGAGACTGAGAAGGTGGGGAGCCAAGTCCCCATCAACGTGATACAGGTGCTGGGCCTAAAGGCCATTCTACTGACACTGGGCAGGATAGCAGGGCTAGCATCACTCCATCAGGCCTCACGAGCACAGATGTACTATGCGGTGGAGTGTATGGTACCGACCGTGTACGACTGGAGCACTACACTACTGGGCAATATGAAACATCAGCTCAGTGAGTGTAAGGCAGGCAGGATCCGGAACTTCAGGTTCAGCAGCATACTGAGCACGTTCTTCTTTGAGCGGGTTCCAGGATTGAGCCCTAGAGTGGATGTTCCTCTCCACGAGGTTAGAGATCTGGCCCAACGACGTTGGGCAGACGCGATGCGCAGACTAGGGGGTGGTAGGGTGGCCAACCCCTATCCAGCGGACTTTTTCCCATGGTGGCGACGACAGATCATTGCTATAGATGACTACCCCTATGGGGGGATAGATTTTCGGGGTGATCCGGACATGCCATTACCACCAGGGTCAGCATACGGAGACATAGGTAACGAATCTCAACCCTCACTCTCATTTTTAAAATTTTTTGAATTATTTAATTTTTTTTGTATTTTCTTGATTATATGAAACCAAAAAGACATGTTTTTGGGTGACAATGCATAGTGACATCTACCTTTCATGTGCAGATGTGGGTCCACGACGACCAGAGGGCTTCCCATGTCACAGATGGAGGGGAAGAGGTGACGACATCACTGGTGTGGATGCGGAGCGAATGCTCCAAAACATCCATACCAACTTTGTGCGACTGACTCACAGGGTTCCTATGGCGCAAGTCGAAGACTTGCCAGAGGCTATGCAGCGACAGGTGGTGGGTGTGCCACGCGCATGGGTGCGCTTGTTTCGGTGGCTAACTAGAGCCGTAGTGACATATCACGATCACAACCCCCCTCCTCCACAGGACTAGACATCTAGGAGCATATCTCTTTTGTACTACCGTGTATATGATGGAAGCTGTGAAAGCTCCACTTTTGTATTATGACACTATGTATTACCACATTTTGATGTATATATATATAAAGTTTTATTGTGACCGGCTTATTTATTTACATGTGTAAAAATGTGTTTATGATTAATTTATAATGAATGAGACAAATGCCAATCTAACACGTAGTTAGCATATGAATCAGCAACTTGATTATAATTTCTAGGAATGTGTATATATGTGATACTCTCAAATTGCCGTTCTAACAATCTTACTCGCAAGAATCTCCTTAATAACGTAGGATCTCTAACATGGTACAAACCATTCAACTGTGACACTACTAACTCTGAATCAAGACGTACCTCAAGAGAGCGGACACCATGTGAGATGGCATCTCGTAGAAGCTCAATAACGGCGCTATATTCAACAACATTGTTGGAAGATGGCCGTAGACATACCCCTCCTGACGACAATTCCTGACCCATAGGATTAAAAATCACCCAAGCAGCTGAGGCTGAGTGTTGAGTGTGACGGCTTGCCCCATCCGCAAATCCTATGAAAGTGGAAGATTCCATTGACATCTGCCACAAAAACGGAAACTAATCACAAACCCGATCACGATAAAAAAGACCTAACTATGCAAAAAAGCTGTACAATAATATACAACAAGCAACATTGGCTAAGGATCATGCATAGTATTTTTTAAGATAGAGCCCATTTCTAGGCTCCACCAAGGCTGTCCCCTCGTAATCCACTAAATCGTAGGCACCCTTCTCTAAGACACGTTTAACCACGTAAGGACCACGCCACATAGGATTTAACTTCCCTGCCCCCAAGGGTTCTTTTGCTTGATCCCACAAAAGGACCAAATCGCCCTCACTAAACACTCTCGAACGGACAGACTTATCGTATTGGGCCTTCACGTGACGCTTATTAACCTCTAGAGTCACCAAGGCATCTCTACGCTGCTCATTGAGTTGCTCAAGGTGAACCAAACGATCCTCCAAAGGTGAAGTGTCTGGTAAGAGTTCTACGACTAACTTCAACGAAGGAATCTCCTCATGCTCCAAGCGGTCAAGCTCCGGAAGAAAGTCAGATTTATGATAGAATTCCTCCCATAGTGGCTCAACTCCTAACCTAGCCTCGATAACCACTTCATCTGAAGGGAAAACCGTATCAAGGCAATCGTGGGCATGAGAAGGATGTACTGCCCCCGGCAGCACATCAGGGTCTTCCTCCTCCGTCCGCGAAGAGGAAGAACAAGGCACTGCAGCAGACTCAAGATTAGCTTGGTAAGCGATCATAACTACAGGCAACGGCATACTCGACTCGATGGACTCACTCGAAGGGCTCGGTGAAGGAAGAACCCAAGGATCTCCCATATGATTTGTGTGAAAGGATACCGACTTCGTAGACGTGGAAGCTCCATCGACGCTCGATCCTACCATGAGGATAGGTGCAGAACAGCTAAAAGTTCCCATAAGGGATGGATACATTCCTACACCCACACTCCCAGTTGCCGGCTGGGAATGCTCAACCTTCGGAACCGAAGCTCCTGACGATGCATTAGGAGGTGGATTCTTGAATGACATCTGATCAATCGTCACAATATTCCCATTATGAGGAAAGCTTACAACGCAAAACACGGAAGACGCGACGGCTTGCATACTATACATCCAATTCCTTCCCAGTAAGAGATTGTAGTCAAGGGGCGCATCAACCACCTCAACCTCTATCGCAACGGTCTTCCCTCCCAAACGGAATTTAAGAGAAGGAATGATACCGTGCGGCCTAAATGATCTCCCATCGAAAGCAGTTAACATGGTCATAGATTTCGACAACTCAGGAGAACCAAGACCCTTCCAACAAGACAAAGACATCACAAAAGCATCAGCACCCTCGTCAATCACAGTCCGCTTGACGGTCATATTAAGAAATTCTACATGTATCAAAAGGGACACATAGTAGGGCAAGCGAGGCTGATGTCCTGTGGTTTCAAATTTGATCATTGTGGGAGAGTCATCACCATTCACACCAAGAGCAGAAAGCAAAGCTTTCCTTTGCGATGGACAACTCTGAAGCACCTCCAATGCAGACATCGCACAAGGAGTATGACCCAAGTCCTCGACAACTGAATAATTCTAAGCGGCTCGAGCATTTGGATTATGCCCTGAGCGCTTAAGTACCCCCTTAGGAATGCGAGGTGCAGCTTCAGGTTTATCCGCAGGTTTATCCACAGGTTTATCCACCGGTTTAGTGGCCGGTTTCTCAATACGCAAAGGAGTTCCTGGTGGATCCGGTTCTTTACCTAGGCTGGGTTGCGACGAAGTATAATCTTTCGCACGCGTCACAACTTTCATGGTACGGACCATGTTAATTCACCCACGACCACTAGTCTCAGGTGGATCATCATCACTAGATTGGTCCTGGGACTTCGAGTTCATATTCTGGTTATGCGGTAAAGGGTTCGTCAACATAGCTGGGCCTTGTGCTATGAACTTCGAAGCTTCATCCATCCTAGGGCACAAGTATGTGAGGTGATCATCCTTACATAGCTTGCAAGGAAACTTAAACTTACGTTTAGTCTGCTTGTCCCCCCCAGCATTTTTGTTGTTCTTGTCATTATTAGTGGCATTTTCGTTCTTATTCCCACCCTTCTTATTATTTTTACCCTTCTTACGATTCCGTCCGGGTTGCTGGTTACCCTTCTGGTCTGACATTTGCACAGCATGTACATTCGCCGTTTGGGCAGGATGAGACGAAGCCGTAGCTTGTCCCGAAGCAGATTGGTTGGTAGACAACTGAGCTACTTGTTTTGCAACTGAACCTGCAGGCTTTTTACTTGCACAACCCACAATGCCATTGGCATGTGGTCCAGGCTTGACCTTGGGATCAAAACTCGAACAAGGAGCATTAGGTACAATCTCATATAACAAACCAGACTGAGCATAGATCAAGTCTAGTTCTTGCACCCTAAAGATGGCTTGTTCCTCATTCTGAACTCCAGATGTGGAAACATCCTTCGCTATATACGGCAATAAAGACTTGAGGAACCACTCAAGGAGGAATTCCGGCGGTATAAAGGCTTTGATTAATCTCTTCCGTCTACGCCACTCCTGAATATGATCAGAAATATGGGTGGCTTTATCTTGCTGAAATGTCGACAAGAGTTCAGTACCAACATCATATCGTACTGGTAGTTGGAAGTGATTAAGGAAAGTCATCGCAAGATCATCGAACAAGGTAAAGGCACCCCTAGGCAACTCTATATACCATTTCACCGCAGGCCTTGTGAGGGTGCGTTGAAATAGTCTCAGATGGACTAAGTCCTGATGCAAGGAATTGGAAGAGCACCATAGGTGGAAAGTCGTAACGTGTTCACTCATATCCTCTCCTGGTTTGCCTTCGAATTTAGGTATATCCGAAGGAAGCTTGGTAGGGAGAGCCGGCCAGGCCGGGTCATGAGCTACAGGATCGTTCTTAAGTCTCGATAAGTTAGGTAAATTTAGGGTCGTGAGGAAAGGGAGCTTTGAATGATTAGGTCTTTGGACCGCTCCCTAGTTCATATAGGATTGATTACCACCATGGCCATGGCCATAGTGACCTCCTCCCATATGACCCATGTAGGGTGGCGCCGAAGTACCATAATAAGGTGGACCTTGACTAGAGGGAGCTACAAAGCCATAAGTAGGGGGATAAGCAGGTTGTGAATACCCGCCTCCATAAGGTGCAGAAACCTGTCCATACTGCATCCCATTATGGGATGCATAGGTCATCGCATGCGATGCCCCATGAGACACTCCATAGGAAGGAATATACATTCCGAAAGTCGGAATATACATGCCCGAAATAGGGATATATGTCGAGGAAGTAGCAACCTGACCTCTAGAAACATGAACATAACCTCTCGAAACCATGGGTGGTATGTAGGCTTGCGATGCAATGGGTCTAGAAATTGCAGTATGGACTTGACTCGTAGCTACGTGCCGACTCGAAGGACCATGTGAGGGAGGTGGAGGATTCACATTCGAAGAAATCGGAAGCGAGGACGAAGGGATCTCTGTAATAAGATATGTGCTAGTGCCTATCATCACTCTTCTGGAACCTGGTATCACTATAAGATCACCAACTCTAGACCTAGGAGGTACATAAGATGTGGCTTCCACCGCTGGGATGGAAGGTGCAATATGACTAGTACTTCCAAACCTCTCTGCAAGGTAAGGCATGGGAATGCCCCTAGGTATAGTGTTAGGGTCAAAGTCAGATTCGGCATGAAATTCCAAACCATGAATAGGAAAACCAGTCGTAGCATAACCATCGTAGCTAGTGCTGGCAGGTTCAAAGTGAGTCTCGGCATCTTCCGGCATTCCATACCGGTAATGCTATAACGAGGGGTCGGGCCTAGAATGAATATGTCTATCATGCATGGCTCCTATCTCAGAAATCACAGGTCCTAACTCAGTTAGGTCGGGTGAAGGATCATAAGTAGGTGTAAAATCCCCATCTTCAACACGAATGGGAGGAGGAAGTCAATCAGATGTGTCCTCTGAATGGTCTCCCATGGTGTGTGAATCAAAGTGTGATGTAGTCTTCCTGGACTGTCTAGGTCCCTCTCCCAAAGGAGGAGGATCAGTAGAAGGCGGAAGTCCTGCTAAACGACGAGAACGGCGTGGAGCCGCACCCGAATCCACAATGACTCAAAAAATATCAAAGACTCTCTATTTATGTCAACCCTAGGCCAACTAGCGTGCACAGAGCAATCACTATATAATCTAAAGCCAAAAGCAAGCAAACAGGAGCCGGATAAGTGAGCTCCTGAATGTGGTCGGTATGTCTCGCCTAGGAGACATACCTATGGCTTGGGGTACCACAATAGACAACTAGACTCCAGAAATCAATCTTTCCCAATATGCAATAGAAATAAACAATCTAACACTAAAGGATCGAACCTCGTACCTTATTCCGGACGGTTGAAGTAGATCCCCATTGAGCTTTCCAATCTTTAGCTTGAATTGTTATAGCACGTCCTCAACAACAAGTAAACAATACAAGTATACTATATTTCATGGCGTTAGATCTATTCTAGCATATATAATCAATAATGTAAAAGCATTTGACATATTCCAATGGAAACAATACTCATTCAAATACACATTACTGGATAGGAAAAGATATTTCTATTAATATGAATCAGAGATTACAAGTGACAACCTCTGATGGCACGTCTACGAATCGGAGAAACTGAATCCCCCACTTGGGCCTCCACCACCTCAATCCTCCATCACTTCGATAGCAAGCTTACTAGCAAAAGGCAAGCTTGGGAAGAACACAACAGTGCTCCAAGGGACAAAGGGATGCAGACTCAAGCATAAAGTTCTGGAAACAATGGACTATAGTTTCGATGCTCTCAATTCTCTCTTATGCTTTCAATGTACCAAGGGGTTCCTTATATAGCTTTTCAAAGGGATATTGAAAGGTCGAATCCGTGCGATATCAAGGCATATGGAAGGCCAAGAGTCATATGAGTCAGATCCAAGTCAAGGAAAACTCCAAAATGTTTTGGACTATGCACACATCCCGATGTACGCGACTATCGAGGGAATATCCGCGTATGTACGCGGTTATCGGGGAAAAAGCCGCGTATATCAATATTCTAATGTTTTTAGGGATGATCAAGGTAACATCAAAAGATATAAAGTGGTCCATAGGGGCTAATGAGTCTGCAGCGGGACAAGGGAAGGCCATACAATGTGTGATTCACCTAGTGTGGTGAAAACCGCTATAACAGATGCCCCCTAATGTATGAGATCAGAGGGGATATACGATGGCCGAAATACATTATAAGTCCATCCCAGGAAGGAATATACATTCCGGAAGTCGGAATATACATGCCCGAAATAGGGATATACGTCGAGGAAGTAGCAACATAACCTCTAGAAACATGAACATAACCTCCCGAAACCACGGGTGGTATGTAGGCTTGCGATGCAATAGGTCTAGAAATTGCAGTATGGACTTGACTCGTAGCTACGTGCCGACTCGAAGGACCACGTGAGGGAGGTGGAGGATTCGCATTCGAAGAAATCGGAAGCGAGGACGAAGGGATCTCTGTGATAAGATATGTGCTAGTGCCTATCGTCACTCTTCTGTAACCTGGTATCGCTATAGGATCACTAACTCTAGACCTAGGAGGTACATAAGATGTGGCTTCCACCGTTGGGATGGAAGGTGCAATATGACTAGTACTTCCAAACCTCTCCGCAAGGTAAGGCATGGGAATGCCCCCAGGTATAGTGTTAGGGTCAAAGTCAGATTCGGCATGAAATTCCAAACCATGAATAGGAAAACCAGTCGTAGCAAAACCGCCGTAGCTAGTGCTGGCAGGTTCAAAGTGAGTCTCGGCATCTTCCGGCATTCCATACCGGTAATGCTGTAACGAGGGGTCGGGCCTAGAATGAATATGTCTATCATGCATGGCTCCTATCTCAGAAATCACAGGTCCTAACTCAGTTAGGTTGGGTGAAGGATCATAAGTAGGTGTAAAATCCCCATCGTCAACACGAATGGGAGGAGGAAGTGAATCAGATGTGTCCTCTGAATGGTCTCCCATGGTGTGTGAATCAAAGTGTGATGTAGTCCTCCTGGACTGTCTAGGTCCCTCTCCCAAAGGAGGAGGATCAGTAGAAGGCGAAAGTCCTGCTAAACGACGAGAACGGCGCGGAGCCGCACCCAAATCCACAATGACTCAAAAAATATCAAAGACTCTCTATTTACGTCAACCCTAGGCCAACTAGCGTGCACAGAGCAATCACTATATAATCTAAAGCCAAAAGCAAGCAAACAGGGGCTGGATAAGTGAGCTCCCGAATGTGGCCGGTATGTCTCGTCTAGGAGAGGCTTGAGAGGCCCTTGTCACCACAAGCGAAGGTTCGAAACCAATTATTGTGGCCCTCAGCTTCAACGCGTATAGCGACTGTGCTGTCCGACCCCAACCTGGCTGGGACACATGCAAAAAAACCTTTACACGTACCCCCTCGATATCCTAGGTAAGGTCACTAAGGTCATCTCAATATAATCAATGCTCAGGCGGACAGTCGCGGGCGGGATTGACCGTATGGGCAGGGTAGCTGAGCCCGAAACTCTCGAAAGAGCCCCCATATATGAATACAATCCTGGCTATATCGCCGGTGCTACACAGTTCTCGACCAGGGGTTATCCCGATCAGACAACCGCTCACACTGCCTAGTGCTTGACTCCCTTTTGAGAGGAGCTTCCTGAGAACGTCGGTTATACCAAGGGTTTCACACACTCCCTGGACAGACACCTAGTTGTTGTTGTTTAGTGATCTTGGAGAATTGACTCACAATGAACTATTCCAAGATCCTAAAACCTAAGATTGTTGGTGCACCCTATAAAAGAAAAGAGTGTAATTCATTTTATTTAGCGTTGATTTTATTTGGCTTTATTACTCAAAAATAGGATATGGCCGTACAACTCATGGTGTTATGACGCAACAAGAAGTAAAATGCACACCTAACAATCCATGGAAATGCAGAGTCGCCAATTCTGTTACGGAGAGAAATTCCTATGGCTTGGGGTACCACAACAGACAGCTAGACTCCAGAAACCAATCTTTCCCAATATGCAATAGAAATAAACAATCTAACACTAAAGGATCGAACCTCGTACCTTATTCCGGACGGTTGAAGTAGATCCCTGTTGAGCTTTCCAATCTTTAGCTTGAATTGTTATAGCACGTCCTCAACAACAAGTAAACAATACAAGCATACTATATTTCATGGCGTTAGATCTATTCTAGCATATATAATCAATAATGTAAAAGCATTTGAAATATTCCAATGGAAACAATACTCATTCAAATACACATTAATGGACAGGAAAATATATTTCTATTAATATGAATCAAAGATTACAAGTGACAACCTCTGACGGCACGTCTGCGAATCGGAGAAACTGAATCCCCCACTTGGGCCTCCACCACCTCAATCCTCCATCACTTCGATAGCAAGCTTACTAGCAAAAGGAAAGCTTGGGAAGAACACAACAGTGCTCCAAGGGACAAAGGGATGTAGACTCAAGCATAAAGTTCTGGCAACAATGGACTATAGTTTCGATGCTCTCAATTCTCTCTTATGCTTTTAATGTACCAAGGGGTTCCTTATATATCTTTTCAAAGGGATATTGAAAGGTCGAATCCGTGCAATCTCAAGGCCTATGGAAGGCCAGGAGTCATATGAGTCGGATCCAAGTCAAGGAAAACTCCAAAATGTTTTGGACTATGCACACATCCCTATGTACGCGACTATCGAGGGAATATCCGCGTATGTACGCGGTTATCGGGGAAAAATCCGCATATATCAATATTCTAATGTTTTTAGGGATGATCAAGGTAACATCAAAAGATATAAAGTGGTCCATAGGGGCTAATGAGTCTGCAGCGGGACAAGGGAAGGCCATACAATGTGTGATTCACCTAGTGTGGTGAAATCCGCTATAACAACAATTATTGGAGTAGTGATGAGTCAAGGGGGAATATTAATCACTTTATCTAGTGAAAAGTTGAATGAATCTAAACAAAAATATTCTATTTATGACCAAGATATGTATGTAATTTTTCAAGCACTGAAGAAGTGGATACATTACTTGTTTCCTAAAGAGTTTATTTGTACACTAATAATCAAGCATTGAGGTATCTAAACAAATAGTGTAAATTAAATAAAATACATATGAGGTGGATGCAATTTTTGCAATTCTATACATTTGTATTGAAGCATAGAGAAGAAAAAGCAAATAGAGTTGTAGATGCTTTTCATTAGGAGATCAACCTTGTTGTTTATCGTGATAGTGGAGGTAAGATGATTAGAAGAGATGAAAAATTTATATGAATATGACCAAAATTGTGTTAAATCATGGAAGGAAAATAAAGAGCCATATATATAACACCAACACCACCAGCCAATGCAATATTTCCAGAATTTTGAAGTTTTATGTGGATTCCATACCCTTGAAGTACTTAGGAGCCTCTCTCTTTGATTCTGCAATCAAACATTCCTATTGGAAAGAACTTTTGGACAAATTGGAAACTTTTATCACCTCTTGGACCTTTTGATCCCTAAACTTGGCTAGTCGTTTAATTCTTCTCAAGGTTGTTCTGCAATCTATGTCCCTCTACCTCTTCTCTATCCCAACAACTCCAAAATGGGTGCTAAAATACATCATAAAACTTAAAAGAAACTAAATTTGTGGTTGTGACAAGAACATGAACAAATAGGCCCTACTGAGATGGAAGCACGTTTTTCTTCCAAATGGGAAGGAGGTCTTGGAATCCAGGACCCAGAGATAAACAATCATGCACTCTCAGCTAAAATATGGTGGAAATGGATCTTACACAGTCACATTCCCTGGGCTCAACTTTGGAATTACAAATATGGCTACGATTGGAATCCTCCTGATATAATCAGATTTGATCAAGAACTTTCAGGCTCCTTGATATGGAAAGTTGCTAACAATCAAAGATCCCTTATTCATCAACACAACTTCTGGGAGGTCAAGGATGGGAATAATGCACTCTTTTGGCATGATTCTTGGCAACAAATGCCAAGCTTCAAAAACAATTACATCCAAACAAAGATCCAAGATTTCATACAAACAAGCCAAACCACCCTGGTGAGAGATCATTGGAAAGAAGATTTCTCCTCTACTTTTCAAATTTGGAAGGATCCTAGCAACTGGCGACACTGTATGGAGTCAGAGCACTTGGATATTATTTGGTAGGATATTCAGCGCAAGAAGATCAGAGTTAAACATGGACCCGAAATCATTAGATGGGGACACACAACTAATGGTACTTTCAAGGTCAAGGAGGCTTACTCTTTGTTTAAAAAAAGACATGAGGAGAAACCCCCCACAAATTAGATGAAAATTTGGAATGGGAATGGGAGGCCTTTCGAATCATTCTATTGCTCTGGGATTTAGTTAGCAGAGATTCATCCCAACTTCGTTCTGGTTCGACCACCTGCCTCTCTTTGAAGTTGAGCTTTTGGGTTCATCACCTGCACCTACATCATTATTCAAGGAAACGGGCTCTGATTAGTAGGGATTTTGACAAAAACATGCAGCATTTTATTCAGCTCACCATGTATGGACAACATGGTACCCCTCACCGTGGTAGTAGTGGTCGTGGTCGTGCTTAGAGTGACATGGGCATGACTTCGGAAGAAGGCTATGAGACCGATGTCTCTATGCATGTGAGAGTCCTGATTGATGAATGGGAAGATCACTTGGTTACCGAGCACATGGCTAGAGGTATAGGGTGTGGCCAAATTAATAATTATTGGCCTATCAAAAATATGATGGGTGCCTTAATGGAGGAAATCGTCAGTAACTTGAACTACACTCGCAACTCTATGTTATCTTCCAAGACTAAACTGATTGAACTTGATGCCCAACTCAATATGTTGGACACGACTTCAGCTTGGAAACACTTAGCCATTGGAATTTGCATTGTAGGTAATGTTGAAGAAAGCAGTGGTAGCATTACTGGGGGACTGTCACTGGATAGGAGCTCGGTTCCTGCAACGGCTACTATGATGACTGCTCTATTCCTAGTGCCTTCCACTATCACGCCATTGATCAACAAGAGTTTCCATGAAGTTGAGGTACCTGTCGGTAAATCCTCTCCTATACTCGTCAAGTAGTCGAACATCAAGGTAGTTGAAGAATTCTAGGGGGGATGCCCCATCTTAGAGGAGGTTCCTCACCCCTAGTTTGTTGTTGATGGAGACCCAGAAGATGACTAGGCCTACCACTGTCTCCACCTGTCATTTTTAGTTTTTCTATTTTAATTTTCTTTCTAAGATATTGTTTCATGAGTTTATGAAGAATACCAATATTAATTTTGTGTCTATAGTTTGGCCCCCATCACTTGATGGGATCCATTTTATTGTAAGACAATGCCATAGTGTTGCCTGGTTGGGGTGGTGGCTCCTCTATTTTAGACCACCCCAAAATTCCATCAAGAATGTAAGTTTTGATGTACT
This sequence comes from Pseudotsuga menziesii, assembly GCA_001517045.1. NCBI lineage: Eukaryota > Viridiplantae > Streptophyta > Pinopsida > Pinales > Pinaceae > Pseudotsuga > Pseudotsuga menziesii. The sequence continues at coordinate 101,247 of LPNX011151804.1, forward strand.
TTTGTTTTAGTAGCTTAATACAATTTGCGCACTTACAAAAAAACAAAATATTAAACTATGGCTACTGATAGTGTATGTTAACCCATGATTCAGTGTGGGTGCACCTAGAAGCATAGTAAGAATTGAATTAAATCCCATGCATCTTAACAATACCCAAAAAAAAACAAATATGGTTAAAAACATTATAAAATCCTTCATTTCATCTTAATTTTATAACTTTAACATTTTAAAACCAAAAATTATAAATTATTATTTATATACAAAGATACAAAACTTGTTTAAATATACAATCTTAATTACTTTAGACATAATAATACACTAAACTTTGGAAACAAAACCTACGTAATATTTTGCACAAACCTTTTAAATATACAATTTAAATTACTTAAATATCTATATTACAATTAATATACCTTTTAATGTTTTGCACTAATATACCATAGATTACCCAATTTGATATAATTATAAAAAAATAAAAATTTTGATATAATATAAATATCTATATTACAATTAAGAAAATTCTAAAATATAATTGAAATATATATATAATTTTTCTTTGGATAAATTTTGTATATTACATTATAAGAATTTAGAATTTAAAAGACATTCCTATGTATACTAAAAAGAATTTAGAATTCATCATAGTCATATTTGGTCAAATTATTAGGACCGGTAGGGACAATTTACCAACTTTTTGTAAGTGTTTCATAATGAATATTAAATTCACTATAAGAAGATGACTCTAAGACAGAAAGAGAAGATAGGTTAACAACCATTACAAGTAGGATGTGAAGAATCCACCAAAGGTCAAGATTATCAGTAACATAAAGGAAACATAATGTTTTCTCCATTCTCAATCAAGAAAAATCCACCAGACTAGTATATAGAGAGCACACAATGAACCCTGAAAGCTTATTCAAGGAAGCACTCGGAGAGAGAAAAAGCCTCAACCCCCGGGGAGTCTGAAATATCATCTCATCCGAGATACCAAAAACCCAATGTGCAAGAGAAAGTCAATGCTCAAATATTAACCAAAAGTAAGATGAGTAAGCCACTCAAAACATAAAAATATCCTTAAAAGAGTTGTAAGGAACCTCCCCCATTAAATTATCCTTCTAAAAATTTCAAGAAGGAGAGAAGGCCTGAGACCAAAGTAAGTGCATCCTTCGATAAGAAATCAGCAATCGTATTGTGCTCTCGATAGACATGTTGAAAGTCTAAGGAAAGGAAGGAGTCATTGAGCTCAGAAATGCGGTCACACCAATGTTCCAGATCTAGCGTTGAAATCCCATCCATGTAATTAGCCCAGTTAATTGTGACTAATGAGTATCCAAAAACATGAAGGGTAGGAAGACCAATTGCCACCGCAAAGACCAACAGAGCCCAAAGGGATAGCAATTCAAATCTTGTATTAGTGCTAGCCCCACATCCCATTTTAATATGGAAGAAGTGGGAATGACTGATAAATAGAGTAAATCACGCACCACCGATATTTGATGCAACAACACCATCAAAGAAATCAAAAGGGTAGATGATGATAGGAGTGGTTCCTATATATTTATGGGTCTTTTTGGAGCTAGCCACAGGAAAGGATTTAACCTGGTCAAGAATTCTGTAACATATGGAATCAATAACTATATCATTGTCCTCAAATATACAGTAGTTTCGAGATAACCAGATGTTCTAGATACAGAATAAAGGAAGGTAGAGTAGACCGAGATCAATCACATTCCAATAGTTTAGGTTATCCAAAAGAGTAGGAGCCTCCCGAGGAAAAATCAACTTAAATCAAAATTTGAGAGAGTCTTGGACATCTTGAGCAAAGGAGAAAGAAACGAATATGTGATCCATTGTTTTAGAATTTGATTTGCATAAACAACATCTATTTGGACCAGTCTGACCCTTCTTTGTCAAATTGTCCCAAGTGTTGATGCAGTTCTCCGACCAAAACCATATAAAACATTTGAGTTTGATCGAATTGTACCAGTACCATAACTGCTTATGATTCCATCAAGTTGGTATCTCCAAGTTTGATGAAACAATAAGATCATATGCCATGTTGACAGAAACATCACTGTTCTCAGTATTATGCATCCATAACAACTTCTTCCGCTCATTTGTTAGTCTAATGTCTCCACGTGATAAACCACTGATGTATCGAGACCATTCTACCTTCCATACGCCATCAAGGTCCAAATCATTCGGCGTTAACCAATAGGAGTGAGCAGATATCCCTTCCCCCATGTTGCGTGCCTGATTGAGCGTGCAGATGCCATAATCATGGAGATAGTCACGCAGGTCTCCTGAGAGTATACATGTCATATTCATACCTGCAATAGGGTCGATACCCAGTTTGATCAAATTCCCATTTCTTGCTCTCCATCCTAGAACATGACTGATCCAGGAGAGAATCTGAATAAATCCATTCCATAAATGAGAAGTGCATTGTACATAAAACCTTTGTCGTCACAACCAACAATCGATAGGAGTGTCTTTTCGTTACTTTTCCCATATCACTTTATTCCAAATACCATTACCCTTAAGGAAAATCCACAAGATCTTTATCCTGAGAGAGATACTGAACCATTCCAAATTTTTTATGTTCCAACCCCCATGTACATAGGGTCGCTAGATAGTATGCCAATCAACAAGATGCATCTTGGGTTTGTGATCAATGCCCCCCCATCAAAAGGAAAAAATACATTGACGGATTTTTCTCATAATATATTTAGGAATCCTTGCCAACACGAACCCATATACTGGAATACCCATCAGGACAGACTTGATAAGAATTAGTTGCCCCCCCAAAGTTAAGAATCTATAATGCCAATTACTAATTCTTTTCTCGGAATTTTTTATAATCCATCTCCAGTCCTTTATACCATAAACCAAGGGTTTAAGTCGAACCTCCTAAATTAAGTTATTGAAGAGAAAACAGATTTATTTAGGCTGATACATATTACCGAGGCCGACAGAAGAGATCCAGATCATCCTTATAAGCTTTCCACTCCTCCAAAGTTCCCTTATCAAACAATACCACATCATCCACAAAGAATCAAGTGGGTTATTACAAGTGAGGGTGATAGAATAATACCTTGTATATTCCCTTTTCTCTTTGATTATCCAATAAGAAGATTGAGCCCTTCTATCACCAGGAAGAAGAGAAGAGGAAACAGTGGGAAACCCCGATGAATGCCCCTTGAAGCATTAAAGAGGCCTGCACGTGAGCCATTGATAAGAACATAAAAGTTTGCATATGAGACACAACCCATGATCCATTTTACTGAATCAAGAGGCATACCAACTTGGGGAATAACAAGACACAAAAAGTCCAATTAACTCTGTCAATAGCTTTGATGAGATACAATTTTAGTACCAAAGCTTTCATCCTATAAATATTAATAGAGTTTATGATTTCCTGAGATATACCCACCGGCTTAAGAATTTTGCCACTCTTTAGAACACCAAAGTACTCTGTAGAGATGGCCATGTCAAGGGTAGGATTAAGTTAGTTGGAAATGATATTAGAAATAAGTTTATATATTAAGTTGCACAGTGAGACAAGACGGAAATCCGCATAGGATTTAGGATTTTCACATTTTGGAATGAGGTTCATAAATATAGAGTTGATCAACTTAAGTATCTTTCCATGATTCCTAGATTGTTCCACTGCCCTCAATAAATCATCACGAACCAGCTCGAAAAAAAATAGAAAGAATTCAACCAACCATCCGTCAGGACTGAGAATTTTGTCCTTCTTTAAACTTTTCAAAGAAACCTCAACTTCCGACATGACTCTTCTATTCCAAATTTGGCCTTATCTTTTGTTGAGAAATAGGACGGGAAAAGTTTTATAACCTTAAATTTATTCGCGATAGGAGAACTTCCATCATCCTGAAACAGAGAAGAAAAGTTCTTTTCCCCCAAAGTTTTGAGTTGTGCTCTATCATCGAACAAAATACCACCATCATTCTGAATATCCCAAATAGCATTGAAATTCCTTTTGGACGAAGAAATCTATGGAAAAAATTGGTATTGGCATATACATGATCAATCCAATTTTCCCTTATTTTAAGTTTCTAGGTTAGCACCTCATGAGCCAATAACTTATCTTTCTGGTGTTTTAAAGAGACCATTAGTTGAGCTCTTTCCTCCGAAAGGATACCCGAAGGACTAGTTGAGAAAATAAGTTGAATCTCCTTATTAATATCTGCTGGCTCCTTCCCCCGCCTCCGTAATTGCTCCTTTTCCTAACATTTAACAACACCTTTGAGTCTTTTAAGTTTCATAACCAAAAGAGACATAGAATCACAATGAGGTGGGGATATCACAGACAACCAAGAAGTATGTACAATGTGAGAGAAATCCTCCTCCATCAACCAGGATGTATTGAACTTAAAAAGGAAAGTTGTGAAAATAAGTATAATCATCCCATTCTAAGCAGACCAGGAAGTTATCAAATTTTTTTGAAGGATGGGATAAGATTTTGTATCTCGAAAAGAGAGGAAAAAGAAGGTCATAGGATAAAATTATATCAAGCCTCTTACTTATGCCCTCAACCCCACAATGACCATCCCTCTAAGTTGGACTAGAGCAAGCAGGAGAAAGATCCACCATATTAGTACTAACCAAAAGTTGAACAAAATAAGATGCTAGAGGATCAATACGGGATTTGCGACCCCATATTTCAGCATTGGAAAGAGTAAAGTTAAGGTCCCTTGTAATAAACAGATTAGGGTGATGAAAAATACCCCCATCAACAACATCATTCCAAAAAACCTCCCTATTCATATAAGGACCATAAAAATTAAGACATGAAAGTTTAGTGTTTAAACCCATGAACCTAACCCTGACCAAGATACCAAGAATAGTGACAAAGGCTTTGCAGCGGGAAGCCAAGGGTTTCCATCCCATAAGAAACACTCCCGAGAGACCGAAAGAATCAACGGCACAAAATTCCCAACCAGGTTTAATTTTAGAAAAAAGGTTTAGAACCTGGGAATGATCACACATAGTTTCCTGAAGAAAAAATCATATCAAGATTTAAAACCGAAAGAAGAGACTCGAGAGATTTGATTTTGGTGAGCCCTCTGAAACCACAAATTTTCATGGAGAGAAGTTTCATGTAGTACCCAAACCGGAGTGTGGCACTGCTCTAAGAACCCTAGAAGAGGAAGGATGATGATGAGAGAAACCACAATCCTATGATCCTGGAAGATAGAGGAATCACAACAAAATTTGAACCCACGATCCAATGAAATCCGATGAAATTGATTGTGTCATCAAATTTCACCCTTAAAATTACGATTTTTTATCAATTTTTTTAATTGATGCATGTCATTTTCAGCTAATTGACTACTGTCAATTATCTGACGAATCCAGTCAATTATCTGACGAAATATGGGTTCAAATTTTGTGGCGTGGTTTCTTTTCCCTCGCATTTTATCCAAATCAGCTTGTCTTATCTTGAGGTTTTATGGTTTTGTGCCTCCTCCATCTTATCCCACTATCAAATGTGATGGCCTTGCGGGATTTAATGGCCATAGGATCAACGTTGTACTGGACGGGCAAGAATCATGAATGAGACAAGCAATTCCCTCAAACCCACGAACACTACCAGATCTATGCGTCTAGTGTATGATCATTGAACCAAGATTTAGGGCATAATATGAGCATAATATACAGCTTTCTGGGTCTTGAAGCTACAAAATAGAGCATATCTTTGTATCTTCCTCGGTTTGTTTTACATTCTCTTCCAGTTCTTCCATTTTGACCTAAGTGTAGAAAATTAACAACGACCTACGACATATCAAAAAGTTAGAGCTCTCATTTCATATAAAAGAATTGAAAGGGGCCCTCGTGTTTCAACGCATTGTCTCAAAGGTTCACTGCAAATGTTTTTATTTATGTGCTTTGTGGGTTTGTTTTACATCCCCCTCAACTTCTGCCATTTATTTCATTTTAACAAGATCATAGACAATTAACAGTGATCTGCAATAGATCAGAGCGCTGGATCTCTAATTTCATATGAACAAAAATTGAAAGGTACCCTCGCATTTCAATGCATTGTCTCAAAGATTAACTATAAATGTTTTATTTACATGCTTTGGGGGGTTTCAGACCTTAAATTCTTTGCTAAATTATTTGAATGTGGATTTGTGTGGCTTGACATGGTGATATTTTTTGTATTTCTATTATGATTTAATTCATATTGAATTTATGCATGTTTGGTTTGTTCCTCACTTTAAAGGTTAAAAATATACATTGATTCAATTCATGGAATGCATTCTTTCTATGTCGACAATTAGAAGGATAAATATATAGCAGATTTCTCTCCCTTTTTCCAATGGTCAATGGAAAAATAATTTTGGGATAACCTATGATAATAAATTATCCCTTAATTATTCAATTCAAGAGGGATTTATATTTAAAAATGATCAATTGTGTATTTCAAGATAATCTATGAGGGAAAATATGATCCAAGAGATGAACAATGGAGGTTTAAGTGGGAATTGTTGTGCTGACATTCTACCAAGAAGTTAGTTGAGGAGCACTATAATTAGCCAAGAATGGATAAGGATGTTAATAAATGGGTCAAACATTTAAGAATTTGTCAACATGCAAAGGGAAAATGTTAGGGTCCTACCCTATCTCACCTTACTCTAAGAATTAATCATACATAGTATAAGGACATGACTTTGTAACAAGGAAAAAAATGTTAGTGTTGATTATTCAATGTGAAAAGGGCCTCTTTATTAATTAATACTCATTAGGAAATTATATTTTTACCATTGCAAGTAGTCAGGGCTTTGGACATTTGAAGACTATTTAAAGAAGCTTCAAGGCTATGAGGTGTTAATGGATATCCACTCAAGTGAATGATAACCTTACTATAAGAGGCCCGTGAACATTGTTGCCATAATAAAAAAGATTTTTTTCTTCATATTATGTTATTATTGTTTCATATTTTTGGTTTTGTGTTGCTTATTTATGGTCTATTGCATGATAATATTGCTATATATTTTGTGATTCTCAAGTTATAGGGGTAAGGATCATTGCAAGTTGTATTAGAGCCATGATATTGAGACAACACGCCTCTGATAATTGATAGAATTTATTTTTTAGGCTAGAGACATGTTCCCACATTTGAAATTAATCGTAGAGACATGTCATAATTTAGCAAATAAAGTTGTGGCTGGGGAGAAATACATATAGGGAATATAGTTGGTACTTAGTCACATTGTACCCTAATTTTGTGCAATTGTTGGACATTGTTGTTACTCGTGTTTGTACCCCTTATATTAGTACCACATCAAATAATACATGCACATGGAATCACTTCTACATACCGTCATGTATATGGAAAGTCCCATAAATCACCTAAAATTATCTTGTGGTTATCTTGTTTCTATGGTGGAATTAAAATCAACACTCAAGAATATAATCCTATTGGGAAGACCCTTTGAAAAACAAAATAGATAACAAAAAATAATATAAATGATAAAAATATTCCAAGAAGAGAGGTGGTGTCGAAAGACACCATTCAAAACACTTAAGAAGAATGCATTATGATCAGAACATGACAATGCATTATCTCATTTAATCAATCATTGTCATTCAATTCCAATAGTAAAACCCATAGGGTTTTTATTTTATAGTCTCTAGATCTAACAAAATTCCTTGAAGTGAGGATGATTTGGTCCACAAATAAGGGTCATCACTTCTAATCATTTATACAAAGTATGCAATGTCTCCTTGATGAATTAGTTATTCCAGTCAATCCGACCATTACTTTTCCAACCATCTAGTTGACTGAACAATCAACCACTCATTCAAGGCTTCATTCAACTTCCTAGCTAGTCGACTGTAGTTTTTTAATTGAATGTCTCTAGAATATCTAGAGGTGTGATAAACCTACATAACCTTTGGTTCCAACAACCCTCATTTTGCATAATTCTCTAGATATTTAGGAGGTAAATTTATGATCTCTAAACACGCCCCATAATTTCAGCTTCCTGGAGTCCAAGCATAGATCGAATTTTAACAAACTTAGCTTATGGTAAATTTTTCATAAAGATATTACCAACATGATCATTTATCTTGCAACAAACAAGTGTTGCAACATTGTCATGTATTAATAGTCTCAAGTAGTGGATATGAAGTTCAACATTTGATGTGTGCAATAGGAATATAAACAATCTGAATTGCACTCTAATTTTCATAATAGATAATAGTTGAGGCCTAAATAGGAAAACCAGTATCGTCTAGATATTGGCAGATCCAAACTACCTCTATACATTTATTGACATATCCTTATACTTTGTTTCTATAGGTGAAAGAGAGACTACATTTTGTTTCTTACACAAGCATACCATAGGTCTAGTTTTAAGTTGAAACACATAGCCATAAGTGTATTTCCATTTTCTAATGTCACCTTCTTAGTTAGAATTAGCAAAAAAATTTGGTGGATTTGAATGGTGACAACATTTGTTGCCAAACTGATAAGTACCCTTAATGTATCGAACAATTCTCTTTGCAAACTTCCAGTGGCTTTCTTGAGGATCTCACATGAACCAAGAAACCACATTAACAACAAAGAAAAATTTAGGCCAGTTGTGAATTAATTATACCATGATACCAACCAACTATTGATAGAGAATGGTGTCAAATTGGGGAGAGCCACAATCTTTCAACAATTTAATGCCCAACTGATAAGGTGTAGAAGAATACTTACAAATGATCCATTTTGAATCATTTCAAAACATACAAATCATATTTTGGTTGACAAAGAAAGATACCATCATTAATTTGTATTACTTGGATGCCCAAAAAGAAATGTAAAATACCTATGTTAGTCATTTCAAAGGTATCCACAACTCATTTCTTCAAACTCAAAATTAAGTCAACATTGTTTCCATATATGACTAAATCATCAACATAGAATTCCACAATCAAATTATCACCATGAACATCTAATACATAAATGTTGTGATCATAATCAAATCATTGAAATCCATAATTGATAATAATAAAAAAGATCAATCTTCTCATACCAAGAATGTGGAGCTTGTTTCAAACCATAAAAATACTTCTTTAATCAACATACCAGATTGTAATCCTCCCGAAAACTATGAAGTTATTCCATGTATATTTATTTAGAAAAATATTCATGAAGAAAAGCACTTTCCATGTCCATTTTGTGAAGTTACCATCCAAAGTGAGCAACAAGTGAAAGAATCAGTCGAATTCAATTCATCTTTGCAACAAGAGAAAAAGTTTTAGTATGACATAAGCAAAGGTTTCAACAAGAGGTATTATTGAAAACCTTATGTTATACTGAAACCTTTTCTCTTTTTGGAAAGGTATGAACAAGAGAAGGTACTATTGAATGTCATAAGAAAAGGTGTCTATGGGTGTACATTCAACAATACCTTCTTATGTAAACTTGGTTTTGTATACCCATAGACACTTCAAAACATTTTTTCCCTATGTTCAAGGAACTAAATCCCAAATGTGATTCATCAACAGGGAACCAATTTCTAAAATCCCTTAACATCAACATAGGTATTAGGATCACAAGTTTCAAGAACACGAGTCACTAAGAAAGCATTCAAATGTTCTTTCTAACTACGGGCATAATGACCAATATTGACACCACCAATATTAGGTCCAACAACTTCAATTGTTTTCACATGCCACTAAGGTAGAATATACTTTGGTTAATCAATTCAATTGTTTTAGGAGGTCGATTAGGGGTGCCAACATTTTTCAATCAATGTAAACCGACTACTAGCCAACTTAGGGACAAATATTGACTTTTGGGTTTAAATTTCAAAGGAGGGTACAGTTGATCCAGATTCTTCAAGAATATCCAAAGGATCACTATGAAACAAGCCAGAGGGGGAGTTCAATAACTTAATACTTGAAATTTTCTCATCAAAGTTCACATTTTTTCTCAAGATAATCTATTGTTTAACAAGGTTAAACAACTGACATGCTCTTTATTCATTTTAAGAACCCCTCATGATACAAGCATGGCTCTTTAGATATAATTTATTCCTATAGTTGTCACTAATATGTTCCCAAGAAACACATCCAAATGTTTCGAGGTGTTTGACATACGGTTTCCTTCCTTGCCCCTTCTTAACTGGAATCATGTCATTGATAGCTCTTGTTAGAACAAAGTTTAGGAGATAATTTGATAAGTAGACAAATTCTACCCATAATTTAGTTGAAAGGTATTTGGATTACAATAGAAATTCAACCATTTACACCAAAGTTATATTCTTCCTTTCTAACACTTCATTTTATTGAGGGGTGTGAGGGAAAAATCTCTGCTAAGTGATACCATTCTATACTAGGTAATATTCAAACTGTCGACTCACATATTCTCCACTATTGTCTAATCTCAAGCATTGGATAGGCTAACCACATTTATTCTCATCCAATGCCTAAAATTCCTTGAATATTTTAAATACATGACTCTTATTCTTCAAGAAATAGAACCAAGCTATGTAAACCTGGATAAATTATCAATAAAGTTTAAAACATACTTCGCACTTGCTAACAAGGGTTTATTCATGGAATAAAGATCATGTGGACAAGTTCTAGTCAGTCTTGGGATTGCCATGCTTTCCCAAAATCAAAGGGTGCATAATGATGATTTTCTAGCAAACATCGTGTACAAACTTTTTCAAGTGGAACACTCTTTGGTATAATAGTAACCATATTATTCATTACCATCCTCTTCAACCTTCAAAATTTTATGTCTAAGTTGTTCATGCCAAAGTCGATTTATTTTGTTGGTTTGAGAAATGAGTGCAGTTGGTCTAGAATCATGTGCAAGAGAATCACATAACTTATATAGTTGGTCCTCAAGATCTAAACAACTTATAGCAATAGATGTGACCCCAAGCCATATCCTTTATGATAAAGCAATATGACCAAAAAAAAATAGTATTACCAGTATGAGTGAGTTGAGATACCAACAACAAATTTACACTCAAGGTAGGAAGATTATATACATTGGATATTCTACCATGTCGATAGTTAACATCTCCACTTCCAATTACTATGAGGGAATAATCACCAGTTGCATAAATATTCTATTTTGGAGCTCCACTTCAGGAAGATAACATAGAATAATACTTATACATATGAAGAGTACACCGAGAATTAGCCATCCATTCAGTCTAAGTAGTGTGGGAATGTAATGCATAGGGAAGTGTTAACAACAAAGTAAAATTATCTGTAGGTCAATTGATCAATCGAATATCCGACACGTCCTCTTCAATATTCTTGAAATTTTCTTCCAAATCCTTTTTCTTCTTCTATCATGTTTTCTCCTCATGTCACACCTTTCCATAGTAGTGACAAGTTTCCTTCTTTCGATTCTTCCTGGTCAATGCCAACTCAATACTATTTCCTTTAGTAGGTTGGTTGATACACTCACATCATTTATTCAAGGTGTCCATTCCACCTCGTTCTTTATAATTTTGCTTGACCTTGCCTTTGAGACAGTGATCTTGGTGTTTTCTACCAAGCTTCCCTTCATCAAGCAACTTTTATTGATCCGTAATCGATAAATCATAGAAGTTATAAAAAAATTACTTATTTTCTTCCTTGAATGACATGCAACTAGCATGAAAGAAGGAGCATAGCACATCATAAGGTATATTCATATTCACCAGGACCAGTTCAATGAACTATCCCTCATTTGGAAAAAAATTCCCACATTCACCCAATTTTAGTTGTAACTCTTAAATACAAGCCAAATAGTGTTCAACATTTTCAAGGAATGGGTTTTTAGAGGGACCAACGCTTTATCTATCTTCATTACATGACTTTCATTCACCTTTTCAAACGATGAATTCAACTTATTCCAGAAAACATGAATACAACCTATCACACTTGTATGAAAGTGAATCTCCGTTGAAATGTAGGCCATAATAACCCTAGTAGCCTCATCCTTCTTTTTGTCGATGAAAAACTTGTCCTAATCATCTACATGACCAGGAATAACATACCTGGTGTATTTCTAAACTCCCTTGCTCTTCAGTAGTGTTTCCATATATGGATCCCAAATTGCATAGTTATGGCCATTCAAAACAACATATTCTATCTTGGAAATCATCCTTTTGATATCAAACATATCTGATACAAGTTCAAAGGTATCTATAGAGAAATATTTATCCTAGAGTCAATCAATCCTAGCTCCAACTCAACATGATATGTGGAAAATATGCTAGGTCAAAACCAATAGATATGATACGATGTTGGAAAAACTCTTTGGACAACAAAACAAATAACAAAAAATAGCAGAATGGATAAAGATATTCCAAGAAGAGAGATGGTGTTGAAAGACACCATTTAGAACACTTAAGCACAATGCATTATTATTAGAACATCACAATGCATTATATCATATAATCAATCACCATCATTTGGTATCAATAGTACAATCCATAGGGTCCTTGTTTTATAGTCTCTAAATCTAACAAAATTCCTTGAAGTGAGGGAAATTTTGTCCATAATTAAGGGTCACTACTTATAAACATTTCCAGAAAGTCCACAATGTCTCGTTGATGAGTCAATTAGTATAGATGATCCAACCATTTATTTATCAACTATCTAGTTGAACGATCAATCAACCACTCATTCGAGCCTTCAATAGAATCCCCAACAAGTTGATTGCAGTATCTTTACTGATTATCTACAGAAAATCCAAGGTGTGATGAACCTACAAAACTTTGGTTCTAACAACTCTTGCATACTTGGGTAGTCAGATAGTATGACCAAGGGCATGATTGAGCCTCCTTAGTTATCTCCCTGAGAGATTGATCCAAGTACAAAACCTAAAAACTAAAAAATGGAAAGGTTTCGTTGATGACACTAATATCATCCGGCCACATGGGAAAGATAATCTAAAAAATTCCTCATCCATTTAAATAGTCAGTCAAATCACATAAAATTTACTATGGAAATCCAAGAGAATAATGAACTTCCCTTTCTGTATGTCTTGATAATAAATAAGGAAGATGATTTTCTGGCTCACCAAGTATATAGAAAGGAAACCCACATAGACAAATACCTGCATGCTAACTCTCATCATCATTCTTCTCAAAAGATTGGTATTCTACACATACTGTCTTAATGGAGAACTAAATCATCTTAAGAAGGTGTTTCGAGATAATGGTTATAAAACAAGAGACATGAAGAATGCGTTTAAGAAGGAACAAGCCTCTAAGACCAAAATCTAAACAAAAGAACAAGGAAGTGAAGAGAAAATGATAGTTTTTATCCCATACATTCATGGGACAACTAATAACATTGACAAAGCTTTGAAGAGGAAGGATATTAAAAGTATATTCTTCACCCCAAACTCCTTAAGAAATTTACTAGAAAAATATAAATACCTAGTCGATCCCAAGTTAAAGAAAGGGTTTTATTCAATCCCTTCATCCTATGGTGGAGTATATATAGGTGAGAAAGGTCACTCAATGACTAGGACAAAAGAACTTTGTGAAAATATCAATCACATAAGAATGAAGAAATCAATTGTTGTTGTTAATCTTGAACAAATCCTGGAAACCAATTTTACATAATCTCAAGGATAAGACATCTATAGATAACAAAAGAAAACCTATTTCAATACACATCTTGTTAATTGCTAGTTTGGCTATCCTCCAGCCGGAATTAAAACTAAGATTGCTAATTAGAAATTGGGGAGTAATACATATATGATGTCATTTCCCCTTGTTCCATCCTCCTGAATATGGACTCAACTCTGCAATATAAAATGTACGTAGAATACAAAAATTCCACATAGGTTTATGTTGGCTGGATTTTCTGTATGAGGCCAACTAAGGAGAATCATCCCACACAAGTTGCTTACTACAACTTCCGGTGTTTGGATTAGTTAATTCTGATAGGCTGTGGTCCTTCTACCATCTAAGTTTCACTTTCTTAAGGAGAGTCCTACCACTTAAACTTAGAAAAACGGTCCTAAACTAATTAATAAATTTAAAGTTAAACTAAATTCTAATTAAAAAAACTAAACTAAAACTAATTACTTATCTACAAGCTATATTAATCTATCTACAACAAAATTTCTATCTAACAACTACTAAATGAAAACTAATTGTTTATATCTAGTTTATGGTATTCTCTCTTAAGGAAAGTCTCTAATTAATTTTTCAAGCATTATTATCAGACTGCTTAAAAATATGAAAGATAACCAATTGTAATACCAATTTCAATAATTGTAAATACAGATTTAGTAGCTGCTAAATCACACAGATTTAACAACTGTTAAGCTGTAGCTTTCAATTATTAAAATAAAACCAAAATTCTAATTTGAAAACTAAAATTAGATTTACCTAAACCTAATCTATCCTATCTGAGCTGATAGCCATTTTAACTAACATTGACTGATTTTGCATTTAAAAGTTAAACATATAATATTCTAAGTTGAAAACAAACCTTACAATCAAACTATCACATGTTAAGTAACTTAAAAGCTCATGTGAATTAACATATATTAAAATCATGAAAAATTGTGAGATACTTTTAATTATGCAAAAGTAAATCAATTCTTTGTTCACAAATCAAACTATAAAGCAATCATTATCTTCCAAAATAAATTTTAAAAGATTATAATAACATGAATCAAACATAACCGAAAACTAAGATCACAAATTTGTTTAATTTTATTAAGAACAATGATAAACAGAACAAATAGCCTATTTCTTATTACTCAAAAAATAACAAGGTTGTTTTCACTCATGAATTAACCGAGTAAAGTAGAAACGAACAAGGCTTTTTTAACTCCTGAATTAATTCAACTTGCTGTGACATTAGATATCCAACCGACTATACACTCTAAGCAATCTACTTTTGATTTAGTGAATTCAATTAAAAATTTAATGCTGCAATTTATTTGAATGCCATAGTATGATAACTTCTTGAATATCGTAGCATGATTATATTCTGTATTCATACACAAATCTCCTTGGCATAAGCCAATTGGATCAGATTATATACGACCGGTGTGCATCCTTTTCAACCCAAAAACTTCATGAAAATTCCGAAGTAAATTTGAAATTCTCAAATGATAACAATGGTTAATGTGAAGGCGAATAACAATCATTTAAAAGATAGGAACGTTTGTATGATTGGTTAACTAAACAAGGGGAGCTGCTAAAGGCAGCAAGTCCCAGAAATTGAACATCTATTGATTAGTCATATGCCTTTAAAAATAAAAGATCTATAGAATGTTCAAATGTAAAACAACCTTACCATTTATTGTATGGAATTGTTTAGTTATGTGTTTTTCTTAATATTTTGGTCCTGCATATTAGATTATGAGATTGCACTAAATTCTTTTTGGCCTTGCAATAAACCTTGTAGCATAAAAATTTGTTTCCTATTATAGCTCGCCTGATCCTGCATTGTTTTATATAGATTAGATAAAACTGACATGTTATTAATTAGTGTTTAGTAATTGTCTTTTCCTGCATTGTTTTATATAGATTAGATAAAACTGACATGTTATTAATTAGTGTTTAGTAATTGTCTTTACACCTAAATTGGTGTAAAGTGGTGTCTTTCTTAGCATTAAAATTACAACTATTCTTAACAAAAGCATTAAAATTGAATTTCTGTCATGTAAATTGTTTCTCTACCCAACTATGACAAGTTGTGATATAAATTGTTTATCAAAGTGAGAATGATATCAAGGAATCCATGAGCCCCTGGTGGGAAGTTTGACAACATTTAAATTGTATCTTGTCAATAAAAACTCGAACACGACCATCTTCTCATATGGACATGGTTTTATATTCTAATTTTCAGAAATTGTCAATATGTTTTCTTTGCCAAAGGACCTGGGCCTACATTTTCTTTCTAAAGAAGACAGTCTTTGGCGATCATGTCCATTTGTCTTATTCCATCCTTGTTGGGTTTTTGAAACTCTTAGCCATTTGCCAACTTAAGTATTATTTGTTTAGTCTGAGCATCGGCAAGTGTGACATTGTCGATGCTCTACCGCTTGCCTCGATTGTTTGTATCATTATTTAAATGTTTCACCTGTGGGATTCGAATGTGCGACCAGCTTGGTAACACTTGTCAACCGTTGCTCCCATTTTCACTGCTTATGTGTGTTATGGCCATGGATTCGTGGCTCCAGAGGAATGATGCTTTTTTATTTTAGTTGTTCGCTCGTTGTGGTAGAGGCTAGTCTGACCACATAAAATCTAATTGACTGGGCTATATTCCTTTGGATCCCTGTCAAATACAAAACTAAGAAATAATCGTCCATGACACCATGTGCTAGCTCCTGAGCTTTTTTGTTTTTTTTAATAAAAAAAAGCATAGAGCATAAAACTAGAATTTGCAATTGCAAAAAGTAGAAAGTGAAGTGTTACAGAAATTATTATTAAGATTTGTATCTATTTGCAAACCGCATGAAGTCATGAAAATAATCTTATGTTCCAAGCATGATGAAACATTTTCATTTTCATTTGTTGAGGTTGTTTATTTGCTTAGTTCTCTTTGATTTATTTGCACAATTTTTTTGCTTTTCGCTCGCTGGAATAGTAACAGAGGGCTGGGAGGAAACCCAATAAGTTCACGGAATCTGGGCTGGGAGATGAAATAAAACGAACGGGCTACTTGAATAACCGCGCTGGCTTACTGCTTTGACTTTGCGACCTCGAGAATGACTTACCTTTAGCTTATAACTTTTCTACTTCGCAAGAACAACCCAACAATATTATGCATCTTTGGAAAAGGTTGTAAATGGTTGTGTAGTGTTGATTTAAAAAATGGTCTTATCTAGATTAACAAATTCAACCTTATACCAGGTTAAATATAAGGAACTAGGAATTTTACTATAAGTTTAAAGCCTCAAAATAACCCTCATCACTCTTAGCCATTTTGGTTGATGCACTAAGGATATATAGATAAATAGTTTTCTTTAATAATGTGCAAATATATATGTGCTAGCCCATTACTATAATTCTTTTTTTAAAATTTTTATTATTAATATTTTTAATATTTATTGTTTTATATTTTTTATTTTATTGAAATTGTGTAAACGCTATATACGCCCATACTAAACAACTGCATCTAACTAAACCTAAGTAAAGGACCAAGGGAAATTGGAAAGAAAATGTGTGGCACTAAGGAATTAAACATAAAAGTAAATTAACAAGAAAATACAAAGTTCAAAACTAATCGGCGAAAATAAATGAATATAAAATGATTATTATACCTGCCTCAGCAGGTATATTGTAATCGATTGCAAGTCAAACTCTTTTGACTTTGTATTAGTTGCTCTCTATCAAAAAATTAAAATCTGTTTTGCAAAGTATAACTTAGGGATTTGTAAAATATTTTTTTTAATTTTGTTAAGAAACTATTTTGTAAACAACTTATTGGTGGATAGAAGATGATGTAAACTTTGGAATTTGGTGTCTGGATTTGAGTTGACATGTGGCAACAATGACATCATAATAATAAAATTAAAAAATTTTAAAATTATATCCCATTGCCATCTGTTATAGCAAGTAGTACCATCGGAGCCAACTGTTCTGGTTTTTTTCAGACCTCGGGCCATGAGACGAGGGCGCATTAGCTTGGCAATGTCATCCACAACAACTAAACCGAAGTCGAGGTAAATGATTCTCCCGAGGCATGATGGCAAGATATCGGCCAAGTAAGTGCGAGCGTAATTGAGTGGCTGATCCAGAGCCTGCCTAATTGAATACGATATCTTGTTCTTCACAATATTCTCGTCAAAGTGATATAATATGAAGCACAAGTATGGAAAAGTCGCCTGAAGCGTAGCCTTGAAATCACGTTGGCGCTCGGACACCATGAAATGGAAGACTACATTCTCGGGACAAGCAGCATGTTGGAGAATCGATAGAATTTCGGTGACCAATCCTCTCAGATAAGCAGCGTCCAGCGTAATGGCTATATGCACGGCCGTGCTATCACATAGGTCTGTATCATCATCTTCTTCTTGAAGTTGAGAATAGACTGATCTCCACGACAAAGGTGCCGAGACGATGCATTCTTTACCATTTCGAAACGCTGGAGCTTCTTGGAAAACTGGCAAGGTTGACGATCGGCGTGGTATATGCAACTGGTCTAGTAGAACGCTGGGAAGCTTGGCGAAACCAGGATCGTCTCTCACATAATTATTCAATTTAAAGTTAAATTTCATGTCCCGGATGATTCTAGCGGCCACCACGCCAGTCATGCTCAGCTGGATCGAAACCAAAATGCTTGCAAATAGAAAGAAAGAAAACGTTCTAGTCCTTCGAATTAGCATCTTTTCCATTAAAACGCGGTTCAGAGGCTTCGATCGGTAAGCCCTAGATATGTGTCTAGACTCTATATAACCTGGAGGCACCAATGCTCCGTGCGGCTACACATAGCCAGTCTTGAGGCCAAAGAAACGGTCAACATTCGGGATTCAAGATATTCAGGACTACATTAATAAATATCAATTTGACAGAACACCAAAGAAGACAAAGATCCAACTCGTAAATTATGGCTGAATCCGCTTGCATGGCCTCGATATGAATGTCAGAGGACAATTGTGCACAAGAACAAGACGTAGGAACGCCAGGACAAACGCAGATTGCACATCAACTTACTGTAACCACAAAGTCCACAATGCTTGGGAAGTAGTGGTTGTTAGGTCCGCATTGCGAGGAAACTAAATCTTATCACAGTTTTGCATACAATGCAAAGGAAAGGAACGGAAAGCCAAGCATCACCGTCGACCGGTGAGTAGAGCAGAATTAGCGCGACAGAAATTCCTCTGCAAGCCAAGCAAATTAGTAGGTGATTCTCCGGAGCTCTCTTCCCAGCCAAAAATTTGCATGGATCGCTTGTCCTAGTGTGGGGCCGCAGGAGACTTTGTCAATCATAATTCATAATTCATATTCCGATCTTTACTCCGCACCAAATCATCTTCAGTCCCAACTCCGTGAAAGATTTGATTACGCAAATTTCGCTAAATTTGCAAGAGGCGTGTAGAAGCGAAACTACTGGCCGGAACTCCACGACGGATCATTTTATCTCAATCCTCCATTCTTACATGTCACTGACCACCAGCGCAAACCCTAAAGAAAACACAATTGCTTGCTTGGTACGGCTGTATTCTGTTTTTGTTACAAACCCTAAGGGTTATAATTTGACTCGTTAGGTACTCGATTAAACCCCATGTCTCCTAATTTGGCCGGTTGCGTCCTTGTTTCTTTTCTTCTTGAACCCAAGTAGGCCAGGCTCTTTCTTTAGAGCATTCTTTGGCTGGCTAGTTAACCCTAAAATGTGCACAAAAGCGAAATACCGTGTCATGAAAGTTCGAGAGAAGTAGGTCAACAGAACAATTTATTGCATTCCACGCACACATGTCATATTCGTATTCAGATCCAATTAATTAAAGAGTCTTAGCTTTTACATTCTTGTCGGTCAATTTAGTCGGTAGCTATTTCCTTAGCCAATAATTAACATTTTCCCCGATGTTACATGGCAACTTACATATTCGGTTGTGCCAAACCATGGCCCTGCAACAATTTGTTTTTTTGACATCCAAACAAATTCAGGTAACGGAATCTACTGGTATGTGCCATGCGCTTCCCGTGTTTGCTTGATGATGAGGAACTAACAATTCCATAAAGTTGTCACTGTTTCAATATCTCTGGGAGAACCAGATCAACGTCTGCTAATTCCATCAGTTACAATTCACAGCCATGCCATCCCTGGAAGAGCTCATTCCCTCAAAAGAAGACAGAGATTTTCAATCCTGTAAGTTTAGTGTAGAATTTGGGTGGAAAAATATGAACTAGAATCACAGAAAAATGTTGAAAGGTCAAATGGTAAAATGGCGACTGTGTTCAAGAAGCCTTGAATTCTGTTGATTTCCTAT
>LPNX011151825.1:0-34354 GCA_001517045.1 Pseudotsuga menziesii
GGGGAGGGGGGGGGGGGGGGGGGTGTTGGGGAATAGCTAGGGGGTGTTAGTTACTTGTTGTTGGATCAGTTGGGGAGAGAGAGAGAGTGGAGGAGGGTAGGTTTTAGTTGTAGGGGGAGACAAAGGGATGTGTGTGAGAGATATATAGAGAGAGAGAGGGTCAGGGAATGGTGGGGTGGGGTGGGGTTTAGGTGTGGTTGGATGAGTTTGGGAGTGAGAGAGAGTGAAGGAGGGGGGCTGTTGGTGGCATAGGGAGACAAACAAGTGTGTGTGTGTCTGTGTGTGTGTGTGTGAGAGAGAGAGAGAGAGAGAGAGAGAGGGTTGAGGAATAGATAGGGGGTGTGGGTTAGGTGTAGTTGGATGATTTAGGGAGTGACATCGAAAGGAGGAGGTGTGGTCTTAGTGCCAGGGGTGTTGGAAAAAAACACCAAACAAACCTCGTCGACAGGGATTCTCACTCTGTCGACACCCAACCAACACGATCTCCCTGAGCACCATCCCAGACAGGTTTTACCCTACCCAGCAACATCTGCAGAGTGGATGAAGTCTCACCTGAGATGTTCAAGGGAGAGCTGTCGGAACCAAGTTTCTGATAGTGAGGACGAATGATATGGGGATCTGACTGGGAGACAACATAAATATTGGATCCAGAACTATACAGTTGACATTAAATCATTTCCACAACTACAGAGTGCATTATATATTTGTCACAGTATCGCTAGTGCAACAACATCATTTATAAAACATCTCAACTCATAATTCAAGAGAAATGTAATAGAATTAAAACCAATCGCATCAACATCAATATAGAGGAAATGGAATAGAACATGGTGGCATCATAACAGATCGCAACATCATAACAGATCTAGATTACAGCAGCATCATGATAAAACATATTGCAGCATCATAACAGATTAGATCGTAGTTGGAATAAAAGATAAGATTTGTGCAACAACTGTCATATCATATTAATCTTACACAAAGGATCCAAAACACAGAATTATTCTCCAAAATAGGAGGTTGAATACATCAGGAAAAACCCAGATAGATCACAGATACAATAGGAAATTATCCAAAGCCATAAACTGATTGCACTAGACCTTATGCAACAATCATGCTTCCTATTATACCAATCCCTAGATCTCTCTTTAATTGCAAAACTAGATCTATATATATAGGCTTGTGCCTTTACATTGAAGGCCCACTTCTAACTAACTTATAACCGTTAATGACCTATTGTGACAAAACTTGGTCAAATAATATAAAAAATATTCAAAATAGTTATTTTTCTGTCCATCACGCTAATCTGGCTTTGCACGGTACCGCGTGAGCTTGCATAGGTATTGCGACGCTGCGTAAATCACTTGCCAAAACCCCTACCAACATGCCCTCAACACAGTCTTGTGGCTCCTCCTCGAGCCATGTCAGGTTGACAAGGTATATGCCGATGTCTGTGCCTTGAAATCTTCAAATTGCTGCGTGTTCTCACGAACCTGAAGTTGGACTTTGGTTGCAAAACTATGACAATTATTTAAGGCCACCTTCGTCGGGTGCTCTTCTCTAGCCTTTCCATCGACCAATTACTGATTCTCTTGCATGGCCTGCAGCATGGTGACTACTTTAACAGCCAATTGTTGACCGATTTCCTAAAATTCATCTAGCTAAGTGCAACACTTTTGTTGTTTTTCCTAGACACGAGCAGTTCATTGCTGAATATCCTTCAATTCCTCAGGCCCGGTGATATGCACCATTAGTAGAATCACCCACAGTGACATAGTATCACCCGCAGTGACACCTTCAAGGTCGTCAATTGACCTTCGGCTTCTTGCACCTGCGCAGTCAGCTGATCAAGCTGCTTATCTGGACAATGCTCTGCCAAAACTGTGTTGTTGCCTCCATAATGGTCTTGGCCTCTTTCTCCATGGTTTCAAACTGAGTCGTGATTTCTTCAATGGAAGCCTTCCTTTCAGCAACCTGCTCTGGCGACATCATAGTTTGGACCAGGGCAATGAGGATTAGGTTGGTACCCTGGAGTTGGACAATAGTTTTCCCCAATCACTTGGCCTTATATACGAGCTCAGTCATGCTCTCAAAAATGTACTGGCAGGTGTTGGAAATAACTTGTTTGAATTTGCCACATTTGGCACACAACTGCACTTGTTCAAAAATCAGGTGGTCTTGCACCTTCTTTATCTCAATAATCTCCTCAGCAACCTTTCACTATAGCTCATCCTGCATCACCTTCAAGGCATCTATCTCCCGCATTTTTTCTTCTGCCAGCTAGACCCAGACCTAATGCAACTCCTCTGCCCCTTTCTATAGCTTCTTAGCTACGCTCTGTGACTAGACATATCCCTCAGTCAACTCTTTCTGTCAGTCCACCAATTCCAGGGTAGAAATGTGCTGCAACTCCACTAATGCCGTAGCAGATAACTTGTTCAGATCCAAAGCCACACTCTAGATCGCTCACAGCAACTACTGTACTTCCTCATTTCCCATGTTGATTACAGTCGGGGGAACTTGCACGTTCCTAGCCTGGGGCTTAGTGCTGATCGACGGGACATCCTGCATCATGGGTCTCGCAGATGTATGCCTAGAAACAATATAAAAAATGGAACTTAATCTATCTCTTACGGCACCGAATTCTTCATGGTTCAACTCTCGGATCGCCTGCGTTGCAGCCTCAGAGGAGTTAGTGACCGCTTTAATGAGCCAATGCAGTTGGTCCTCCATCCCTGACCTGATACCACTGCCCGCATAATATTCTTGGCACCATTTGGTGCGAGTCTCCTCCCGCATGCGCTGTGCTTCAACCTCAGGATTCGTCAACGACTCGTTGTCAGAGTCATGAATACTCAGCTTCTTCTAGGAAGGCTCTTCTAGGGCATTAGGTGGAGGCTCCTTAGATAGTTCCTCCTGACTCATTGGGTTGCGCCATTCAGCCGACCATTCTTGAACATTAGCATCTGATTCTTCTATGGTGTCTTTGTAAGCCAAAGGTAGCCATTTTCGGTTGGGGTCTCGCCTTGCCTGAATGTAAATAGAGTAGGGACCAATGGCGAACCAAATGAACCTCTGATACGTGGTCGCTGCATAAGGAGATACACGAGGAACAACAACAACTGTGACTTGCAATGCCTCCCAATAAACCCAAAAATGAATGGCACAGTCCGCCTATCGACTGGGATCTTCAACCCACCATAAGTTCTGATACTATGCACCTTAGGGTACCTTAGCCGCATCAACCTCCATTGGTTGGTAGTATTTGGGTTCCATCCAAGTGACGAGGGAAATAAGGAACAACAACCAACTATATGAAAATGGCCGCCTAGCTTGAGCAGCAAGAGCGTCTTCTAGCAACTGGTTTAGTAAAAACAAAGACCAATTCATCTGCACTCCCTCAGCACACTTCTAGGCACATGCAACAACACCCAAGTTACATTGGACTGGGCGATTTCCTTGAACAACCTTACTCGCCAGAATCCTTGCGCCGATGTGCACCACTTATGAGTTAATTCTATCAATTCAATAAGAATGGCCATCATGCTGTAATCTAAAGCACTCCTTCAACTACTTGGAAAGCTTTTTGTCAGTATCCCTCCCATGGATATACTGCATTGGATCTTCCCAGGCCTTTAGAAATCCTGTGATGCTTGCGATTAAAACTACTATAACAGTGATGGGCGTATTCAACCAAAGAGTCCACCTGTGAAAATAAGCCAACAGTTGCTTAACACATCCATGGGCTTCATTCAGTCACCCAAAATGAGTTATATTGATGAGCCCCAACAATCCAGATTGGTCTAACCCACTCGTCCAAGGTTTAGGAATATGCTGGATGGGGGCACTAGGCACCATCAGGACTAACTCGTAGGGCTCATCCCGGACATATTTGAGTAATAGCAAGTCATGGTATTCAAATTTCAACTTGATCAAGGCAGCGATGATGTTGACCGAGCATGTCATCCCTTCCAGCAGCGACGACATTTTTGGGGGATACTTCTGAATTTTTGACGGCTGCCTTGACTTTTCTCTCGGACGCATAGTAGTGATATACCCCAAAAATATCATGAAAAAATACACCCCTAGGCACTGTAGACTCTACAGCTCCCAAGCTTGATGGCCTAGTCTATGCAGTTCCTTCTCCTTGCACTCTCGTCGATGTGCTAGTTTTCCTCTTTTGTGGTGGCGTGGAACTAGGATTCTGAGCCTGCCGCTTCTGCTTGGGGATAGATGAGGAGCCAACCAGCATGCTCATGACTTCTTCTTCGACACTCGTGGGACAAATAGGGGACTCTTGTTCACCAGAAATATCAATGGCATTGAGGTCGCTCAGCATGCCTCACGCCCCAAACCTTACAACACACCTGACAACTCTAACCTTCTACTCTGAAAATATCTCAAAATCTTGCAATACACTACACAATTCTCCCTTTGCAAAACACTCTTCTCGCTCAACTAAACAACGTCGTCCTACTGCATACCGCATGCTTTTTATAGCCACCTCCAATTCAAACTCATCATTGCCAAATCTATGATCACCATTATGACTAAATATGGTAGTAATGATGCCAAATCCACTGGCAATCCTACTCCTCTAACGGTCGGATTAGCCATTAATGCGCGTCGCTTCAACAAGCGCTGCTAGCCAACTATTTTAACTACCTGCATTTATTACATGATTTAACCAACCCATATCCCTGTAATTGTCGCAAGTGGTCGACCAACCATCGCTACAAACTCTAACCTTGCGCAACCTCTTTCCCTAGGCTCGCCTTTATTGGGCACCCAATATGCAAGTTAATTACAGCTAACATACGGAGTGTGCAATATTTATTGTCAACCCAAGGAAGTATTTTATTTCAAGGATAACATGCACTATATATGCTTAAACATTGAGTTGCTGTAAGTAAACAATCCTATTCTCTGTTCAGCTACGATCATCCCAAAGATCCACTTAATCTAAGTTACCTTCTAAAGAATATAGTCACAATTACCTTCTACTGCTCTTAATCTAGAATTGAAAGATTCATGAAATCACATATAGATTACTTTTGCAGAAAATGAAATCCTATTTATCAAACCATCTTAATGATTTACCCAACTATCATTCTAGAAATTCAAAAGACAGAAATTGAGTTCAGCTATTCTAGGAATTCAAAATACAGGAATGGAATTCTGCAATCATGAAAGCAAAGGAACAACTTGCAAGAATCTATGGAAACAACAATTAAAAGATCTAGGGATGAATAGGGTTGTTACAGGATACCACATAGTTGCATAAGGAATAATTAGCTACACAGTCGACTGCCACACCATGCCACTACAGCTTTCCAGGAGATGCAATTAATAACACATTGTAAATCCACAACTGTTACAGCTTCCTATGAAGAAATGAAATTAACATAACATCACACAACAGAATAATTAAAATTCCTAATTTAACTTAGCAATCCCCATGGGAAGGTGGGCCTAGCCTTCACACAGAGATGCTGGATATAATGCACATTAAAACTCTTAGATCTGGAGTAACTTCTTATATTAAAATGGCAGACCAAATCCACAATCCTCAGTCGCAGCTAATACAATAAATTGGTTAAGGGTTCAACCCCTGGATCAAAACAGTTCCACATATTTATACAATGTAAATCATAACATCCTATCCCTATTATTGGGAAGCCATGAAGATCTCTGATCTTCAGGCGCCCTAAATTACAACAGCTGTTACAACCATGGCAGGATGAAAGTAGGAAATATAGGAAAACTGTTAATTGACCCAGAAATAATGATATCCTCAGATCACAGCTATACACAAGCAGCAACGTACTGTTGACCTCCAAATATGTCGCATTCTATTGTAGCTATCCTTGTACAACTTTGCCTGAAATAATATAGTGAGACCACATTCTTTGGAAAATAGTAGGATGGATGGCGATCAGCTTGAGCGATGAATATCCATCCTTTCCTTGTTATGTTCAACTCGCTATACCTGCAGTCTCTATATCTCAAAATACCTTTATAAACCATCATATGTTAAAATATTTTAAAGATATAAATCCTTAATTACCACAATCATAAGCATTAATAAAATAAGAAAATAACCAACCATACCTTGGTGGCTTGAGAAGCAGAGTGAGGGAAAAACATCTGCTTAGCATGCTCAATAGGGTAGGATAAGGCAAAAAGAGGTGGATAAGGATGGTCAAAAAGGGGCCATTTTTAGGCCCAACATCTCCCCCCAACTGTCCTATTGCATGTCCTTGTGCAACAACCTCCACTATTCTGAATTTGAATATTGCACTATGCTCTATTCATGGAGAGAAGAAAAGTTGTAGGGGAACTCAAACGTTCCTTCTTTTTCTATGAACCCCCTATGGGAAACCCAATATCTCCAACATTGCTGCTCCTCTAGCTTGGTCAATGAGAAATCCATCCTGTATGGTTTTGCTGGCCACCAAATGAGAGAAAATTTGAATTTCAGTCCCAGCCAATTAACTCCAAACTCCCTGATACATCCAACATAACCCTCAATCCTGGAAAGTGCTTGTTCAAAATTTCTAAAATAATAAGGGTCTCTATTCCTGAGGGTTGGAGAGGTAACCTACCATCTGTGGTTTCTTCCTTCCAAATTTGTTTGTTGATGTATGGAAATTTGGCTGGTGCAAGTATAATAACCCCTTCCTGCAGCTCCATTATATGTCGAGTTTGGATGGGGCATGAAAGTAGACCCTGGTGTCGAGCAAGGAGAAGACAAGGATTTTGAGGTTCACTCCGAATCCATAAGTTAGAGTGGGATTCATTGTGAGAAAAAGTTTGAAAGGACCTTTCCCACTGAGCATGATTGCTCACAAAAGAGGAAAAAACCATCAATTGAACATCTCTTGAAAAAGGAACAGGGTTCAAATGGTGGTCCAAAGGACAAGCCATCTCATGCAAATACAGCTCACACAGCAAATTCTGGTCCTCAAAATTGCTTCTCAAAATGTCTCCAAGAATTTTGCTGAGGTTGTTATTTCATATGTTCTTCCTTCTTTCATAGCCCTTAATTTAAACCAAATAAATTACTCGAATAGAAAGACAGGGTAAGAGGAAGAGAGTACTCTAGTGCCCAGGAGTTCTTGAGAAAGAGCATACATCTGGTCTTTTTCCTCCTACATAGACTTGAACTTTTTCAGCTCCCTTAGCTCCTTCTGTAGTTCTTCCTCTTGAATATTTGGGTCATGCATTCTTCTGCCCATTTTTCCTTTAGTCCCCTGATGGTATTTTTATGTTCAGTGAGGGAAACCATCCCTTCTTGGTATTCTTCCACATGGATCTTCCACTTTCTTACCTCCATTCTCAAAATTGAGATTTCTTCTATAGGTTTCAGGGTTTCTTCTTCTTCAGGATACTCCTCCTTGTCAGAATCCAGTCCACAACTTATCACCTGATGTGCCACATTGGACATTCTGCACATTTGAAGTTACTTCTGTGGGTTCTGGTTCTTGTGTAACATCAACCCCTCCTGGAATTTCTTCAGCAACAACTTCCACCACTTCTGGAGATGCTGGTTCTTATGTAACATCATCCTCTTTTTGAGGTTCTCCTTTGGCAACTTTGGCAGTTGACTGTGAGGATGTTGGTTCTTGTGGAACAACTTCCTCATGAATTTTAATCTTATTCTCTACCTGATCATCAGATGCTATTTCAGCCAAGGAATGTAAGGCTGTTGGTTCTTTTGTGACAGAGCCCTGTTCTTATTTTTCCTCATGCTACTGGGATTGGATGTCTTCTTCAGTATGAAGTTGTTCCTCAAGGATTTCAATATCACCTGAGGATTGTGATTGAACTTGTTCATCTTCACCTAAATCCATATCAAGAATGACATCCACTTCAGGGTTGGCTTCTTGTTGCATCCCAAAATTCTCTACTGCAATTTTCAAGGATGTTGGTTCTTGTGTGACAACATCCTGATTTACTTCTTCATCTCCCTGTTGTTGTGATTCCATTTCTAGTATCTTTGTGTCCTAAGAAAATTCTGGAGTCATAGTACAAATTTCTTCATTAAATTCTGGAGTGCCTTTAGTCCTTGGTTCTTTTCCTCTCATTTGGACAGCCACTTGGACAAGAACATTCGAGGATGCCGGTTCTTGTGTGACAACATCCTGTTCGACCTCATCATTGTTTTTCTTTTGTAGTTCCATTTCTATTATTTTTGTGTCATGAGAGGGTTCAGGGGTCACAGTTCAATCTTCATCCATAAAATCACAAATAACTTCATCCTCTGGTTCCTCTGTCCCAGGGTTAGTAGCAATTTCAACAAGAATATTCAAAGATGCTGGTTCTTGTGTGGCAGCATCCTGCTCATCTGAAACATCCTTCTCATGAAATATTTCTTGGGGAATCTCACCATCTCTCAAATTGGTAATATTCAAATATGTTGGTTCTTGTGTGATAGCATCCCGTTCATCTGCAACTTCCTTCTCATGGAGTTTCTCTTTGGGAGTCCCACCATCTCTCAAATCAAATTGTCCCTATCCTTCCATAGTTGTAGGTGCAGGCTGTTGTGTTGTAAATGGCTGAAATATAACCTTATAACCTAACTCATCAAATATTTCTCCACATGTAGGACAAACCACTCTTTCTTCCTCATTTCCAGCCTCGGTAGGATTTGATCCTTCCAGTTGATCTACAGCTTCAACCAATGTGTGCAGCTTCCTTTCACCCTGTTTTCTGCACGCTTCCTTCCAATTTTCTAATTCCTTTTGGAGTGCTTGTACTTCCTCTTTTAATAGCCTATTTTTAAACAAAAGTCCTTCAATCTGTAGTTCTTTTGTGACTGGTTCCTGTGGGGTGTCAATTGTTTTGGGTCTAAGAATGGGGAACTCAATTTGTGCTTCTAAGGTTGCCCATTTTTCCCTTGCTGCTTCTGCTATTGTGACTGACCTAGTTATTTTCTGTCTTATTGGTGGTGATGCCTTAATTTCATCCTTTGATATACTCCTTTTTCTCTGTGGTGCTAGAGTTTCTAAATTTGCAATTGATGTGGAAGGAATATCCCCAGTTCCATCATTTTCTTGTTCTTCAGGGTGTTCTTCCTCAATCAAGGTTACTCTCCATTCAGGGGAAGATTCAATAGTCACCACCTCAGTGTTTTCTTCTGTTATCATAGCTCTACCATCTTTGGTTTCAACTGTCGCAGCATCTAATGTTGCTCTAGTTTCACCCTCTGCTGTCAGAGGTGCCCTACTATTTAGTTCTTCCACAAGGTTTTCATGTACATCCTCTCCCAATTGTTTTGCTTGTTCCCCTAACTAATCCTCTGATCCAGTTTCATCTCCCCCCCAACTAAATTGGAGGGTCTTCAAACCTCCTGTTGCTTTACAATTCCCCCCAACTATGGATTGACTAGATCTTCTTGATGTTGAACAGGCCCCACAAGTACAGGTATGTCCATGTCCTCTTCTATTGGAACACCGGGCAAGGGAGCAGGTCCCTAAGCTTGGGCTGTAAATTGCTCCCAGATTTGGTTGTGTTGAGCAAGGGTCCATAAGATTATTAATTTAATGAGGCCATGGTGGGTAAGTGAGTAGAGTGGATGCTTGACAGCTCGAACAAACCCTGCCATATGATGTAAATCATTGAGAAAATAAAATGGAATGTTTAATAGAGCCCTGTGACGGAGATGAGATAGTAAAGGAAATTCAAAATGATAGAATGTTTGGTACCTACCTTCGTAGGTGATGTATTTCTTGAGAAAAATGGTGACTTGATTCCATGGCTGTGGCAATGACTGTAATGCTATCCCCCTTCGTGTCATTTGAATCTGCTCCTCTTCCCTTAGAAAATCGTGTACTGCTGCAGTGGTGGGGGTTCGTCATCCGAACCAAGCTCTGGCCACCTAGGGAAGACTAGTGACCTTAGCCACTATGGCTTTAGAGACTTCAATACGCAATCTCCAAACCTCTGAGTGGGTTTCTATAAGATTCAAGGCGAACTGTAAAGCTGCTTCACGGTGAAATCCATTCAGGCATTGGAAAAATTCAGTCCAACCTATAGCTTGAAAGATGATGGCATTTATCCTGAGTTCTTGCATGTTTGGAGGTTCATACCGAGCTGGAATACCCATGTTTTCTTCCTTCAGAAGTATGTTGCAGTCTAATAGATTACAGATTCCGACAATGGAGGTTACCGCATAGAGTATGCATGAACAACTGAGAGTGGAGTTGGGCAAATTCGGAAAGTTTCAGCGCATTGGATTATTTGAAATTTATTCTGAATTAGGAAAGGTGGTGGTTATTAGGTAGCATAATTAGTCATTATGTTGCACAAGCGGAGAGTGAACGATGCAGTAATGGGCACAGAAAGGAAGGTATGATTGATATTGTCACATCCAATTAATACTTAATCAAGTAGTTAATCAAAGCCATACCTTCGAAAATGCACGATGGATGATGTCCTTTGGAGAATAGTTGTACTCATGTGATGTGCAGTCATTAAATGTGATCATTATTATGGGGGTTCTATGATAACCTTTTCCGTCGGCGAACCAAAAAAAACATCATGTTAAAATGGTCGGAAACATAATGAGTGCTAGAATATGAGTCAAATTGTCGGCATCAGGAATCAGAGCCATATCTAGAGGAGTTGCTATCTTGCAAAAAA
This sequence comes from Pseudotsuga menziesii, assembly GCA_001517045.1. Classification (NCBI taxonomy): domain Eukaryota; kingdom Viridiplantae; phylum Streptophyta; class Pinopsida; order Pinales; family Pinaceae; genus Pseudotsuga; species Pseudotsuga menziesii. The sequence continues at coordinate 10,645 of LPNX011151825.1, forward strand.
TAACAAAAGAGTCACAGCCACAAGCCATAAATAAATTAGACAGTTTAGCACAGGCGCAACCTTGGAATATAGAAAAATCAGCCAAATGTAGCATAGTTGCAACTGCTGGAAAAAGGTGTCATAGCTGCGGGAAAAGAATAAAAAGGGGTTAGGCAGATGGAAGTTGACTGTATTGCAGCTGCTGGAAAAGATGTCACAGCTGCAGGAAAAGGATAAAAGAATGTTAAATAGACAAAATTTGACTGTGTTGCAGCTACGGAAATGGAAGAAAAGCAGAGTTTTATGGTGTTGCAGCTGCCAGAAAAAGGGTGTCGTAGTTGCCGGAAAAGGTTGTCGCAGCTGCCGAAAAAAAAGGGTGTTACAGCTATCGAAAAAGGGTGTTGTAGCTGTCAGAAAAGAAGGGTGTTGCAGTTTCCAAAAAATGGTGTTGCAACTCCTGGAAAAAGGGTGTCGCAGCTGCCGAAAAAAGGGTGTCGCAGCTGCGATAGATTTATTTAAGGGAAAAAAAATTTGGTGCAGGAAGTTACAAAAGAATGATTTTGGTCGCCGAGCCTGATAATGACCACCACTCTTAGGCGCTTACCTGCACATTTTATAAAAACAAAAATGGATCAAGTGCAAAAGAAAAAGATAACAATAACAGAAAAAAAAAAAAAAAAACAATTTATTTATGTACAAATATCCATATGCGATTTACAGTGATTAATTAAGGATTGACAGGGGCAGAGAAAAATTCCTGCCCTTGTGCTAACTGGTAGTCTGGATCAGCTGCAATTTGTGAGATAAATAAATCATTTGAAATGGGCTTAGGGTATAGTCATATCCTGTGACCATTAGCAAATAATGGTGCGCAGTTCTCATCGATGGTTACCAGGCAGACTGTACCATTATCAAATACTCTGTATACTAAGTATGGGCCCATCCATCTTGTGCTTAGTTTACCCTTGAAATCTATTTTGAATCTAGAATCGTATAGTAGTGCCCAGTCTCCCTCATAGAAGACCTTCTTTTTGATGAATCGATCATGCCAATTGGATCTCTGTTGCTGAATTAACACTGTCTGGTCTGCGACAGCTAACCGGTTCTTGTCCAGTTCATTTAATTGGTTCAATCTTCTCTTTTGGGCTTCGGTTACATCTAGGTTTACCTCTGTGGCTATCTTCAAAGTCTTAATCTTGAATTCGATTAGGAAGACGACACTTTTCCCAAACACCAAGTCATAAGGAGAGAAACCTGTAGTGTTGTGCCAAGTGGTACGATATGCCCACAATGCTTCCGAAAGTCTATCAGCCCAATCTCTATGATGGCTCTTGACCATCTTGGTAAGGATAGCTTCAATGACGTTTTTAGTGCTTTCCACCTGGCCATTGGCTTGGGGATGGTAAGGTGAAGCTATCTTGTGTTGAATGTCGTACTTCTGTAGCAGAGTTTCAAATTGATGCAACACAAACTACAGTCCTCCATCAGTAACCACTTCCTTGGGTACCCCAAAATGGGTAAATATTTCACTATACAGGAAATCAATCATAGCCTGGCCATTGGGCTTCGCCAAAGCCATAGCTTCTACCCATTTTGTCATGTAGTCGATACAGACCAAGATGTAGGATTTATGTTTGGAATGAGGGATGATAGGACCAACAAAATCTAAAGCCCACCTATCAAAGGGTTCAACCACTAATTGTGGTTGCATAGTAATTTGATCTAATCTATTGGGCTGACCCATCCTTTGGAAGCTATCACAAGACTGGACATATCTTTTTGCATCCCTGAAAAGGGTCAGCCAATAGTAGCCCATTCTCAGCGCTTTGTGTCCTGTACTTCTATCTGCAAAATGCCCCCCACAAGGCTCATCATGGCAGGCCTTCAGTATATGGAATATTTCATCTTCTCTTACACATCTTCTGATCTCAAGATTAGGTCATGTGTAAAAGAGATGACCATTTACCCAACAATACATGGCACTTTGCTGAATAATTTTCCTCTTTTCTCTTTTGGACATATGTGTCGGAAGCTTTCTTGCAGCCAAGTAATTAGTGACATCTGCATACCAAGGGGAGTGAGCTGAAATTGTAAATAAATGTTCATTTGGAAAAGAGTCATCATCAGGCAAATTATCATCACTGTTAGTGAAACGAGATAAGAAATCAGCGACAACATTTTCTCTTCCAGGTTTGTCTATAATGGTAATATCAAAATCCTATAATAATAAAAGCCATCTAGTCACCCTGGCATTGGTAACAGGTTTATTCATTAGATATTTAATGGCAGAGTGGTTAGTGTGCACAAATGTAGGATATCCAGTAATATAATGTCGAAATTTGTTAATGGAGTAAAAAATGGCTAAGAAATCCTTCTCAGTAACAGTATAATTAAGTTCAATAGGGGCTAAGTTTTTACTAATATAATAAATTGCATAAGGTACTTAACCATCCTGCTGACCTAAAACTGCTCCAATAGCAGTATCAGAAGCATCTGAAGAAATGTGGAAGGGCAGGGTCCATTTGGGTCCTCTTAAGATGAGGGCTATGGACAATTTCTCTTTAATTTTAACAAATGCTATCTGGCATGCCTCATTCCAAACAAATTACACATCCTTCATTAACAATGAAATCAAAGGAGAGGCAAGTTTGGAAAAATTTTCTATAAATCTTCGGTAATATCCAACATGCCCTAGGAAACTTCACACTTCTTTTTGAGTTACAAGAGTAGGTATATTTTTTATTACCTTAATTTTTGAGGGATCCACCTGGATTCCATCAGTAGAGATGAAATGCCCCAATACTACTCCTTCCATCATCATCATATGGCACTTTTCAGTGCTTAAAGAGAGCTAGGTCTGTTCACAGCAAGTTAAAACCTTTTTCAAATTTTCCAGTGCTTCTTCAAAATCTTTGCCATAAGGAGTAAAATAATCCATAAAAATCTCCATACTTTCATTAACTAATTCTTAAAATATGCCAATCACAGCTCTTTGAAATGTTGATGGCCCATTGCACAAGCCAAAGGGAAGCACTCTATATGCAAGCGTTCCCCAGGGACAGGTGAAGTTAGTTTTATCTTGGTATTCAAGAGCAATCTGAAATTGATTGTACCCGCTAAACCCATCTAGGAAGGAGAAGAACTTCTTCCCCAATAAGGTGTCGAGTACTTGATCGATAAAAGGCAAGGTAAAATGGTCTTTTTTTGTTGCCTTGTTTAGCTCCCTATATTCCACATAGACTCTCCATTTACCATTTTTCTTGGGTACAATTACGAGTGGGGACACCCACTCACTGTCTGAAATGGGATATATAAATCCTGCTTCCAAGAGTTTTTGAATTTCTTCCCTCACTATGTCCCTAAGATTGGGGTTCATTCATCGTTGAGAATGGCACATAGGCCAGGAGTCACTTTTAATATAAATATGATGGGTGTACAGGTTAGAGGGAATACCCCTCATGTCTGTATACTCCCAAGAAAATGCCCCCTTGTGTTATTTTAAGAGACTAATTAGGTGCTTCTGTTCATTTAGGGAGAGACTGGGGTTAATATTCAGGGTTTTTCCAGACTCTATTTCGACAAGAATGATTTTTCAATTTTTCAATACTGGGACTATATGCGTGTCACTGACTAATTCTTTTTTCATGAGATTTTCTTTCTCTTCCTCACCTAGAGTAATATTCAGGATTTGATAAATTTCTTTATTGACCGATGTGGGTTCACTGATGAAATTATTAATGGCATCATCTGTAGTTTCATCCTTAAAGGTTAAATCCTTCCTTATCATTAATAATGGCTGAACGCCCTCTTCTTCCTCTGGCTCCATCCATAAAGGAGTTTCAGCTTCTAGGATCGGTCGATCTGGAGGATAGAGAGTGAGGTTATTTGTCTTGGTGCCATCTAATATGGTCATAGACCCAGAACGGCAGTTGATGCAAGCATCAGCTGCGGCTAACCAAGGTCTTCCTAGGATCAGTGGGTGTCCTCCTAGCTGCGACTTAGGTTGTAAAACCAAGAATTCAGCAGGGTACTCCCAAGAGTCGAATGAGATGAAGAGATCATCCAAAATTCCTTTAGGTTTAATGGTGGATCTATTGGCCAGTTCTAAAATGGTGGGGGTTGGCCTGAGATTAGTGAGCCCAAGTTTCCTTACAGTTTCAATTGTCATGACATTAATTGCTGCTCCTAAATCTACCAGTATGTTGGGTATCTGTGTATTCCCAATCTGCACAGTGACAGTGGGATTCCCAGGATCGTCATATTTGGCCAGAAGGGTTTTTCCCATTATTTATGTAGATAATTTCCCTATGACATGAACAGTGGGAGGATCTATTCGTTTCCTTCCTGGTTTCCTTGTGCATAGATCTCGAACAGTTCTATCATAGATAGGTACATCTTGAAGAGCTTGAAGGAGGGGAATTTTAACATAAAGATTCTTTAACTCTCCTAAGAGGTTAAACTGAGGTTGTCCCACTACCTTTGGTAGCATTAATCTCTCGGGGTACGGTGGTTGCCTAATCAGTTGGGTAGGCTGTGTGTTGCTAGATATATTATTCTGTGTTTCAGCCAACACATTAGCGGGATGTTCAACATCTTTAATGATGGGGGTAGTATTAGATAGATGATGTGGATTCACCCCTTCTTCATGTACAGGGGATGGAACATCTTCAATGATTACAGGCTCTACTACCTTTCCTGATTGTAAGTGAATATCGTTGCAACGCACAGGAGTAAGCGAGTAAGCAAGCATGTTGATAGCCTCAAATTGATGGACTGTTTTATTATTTGGGTTAGGATTAGGTTGAGTAGGAAGTTGAGGTCGTATTGGCATGTTAGGGGAAACATTGTTCTACAATTGCAGCTGGGACTGCTGATAAGGTTGAGGATATTGAGGAGGGTATGGTTACTGTTGATGTGGAGGTTATTGAGGAAACTGGTTCCCTGGATGGAAATTCCTCCATCCAGGAGACCAAGAAGTTGGTTGGTGTGGTGGATGAACCCAATGATTCCAGGAGTTATAATTTTGCATTGACGGTTGAGAGGGGTACCATTGAGGGTCAGAATAAGATGAAGGGAATTGTGTATTCATGTTATTCAAAAATGGAAATGAGTCTGGAGTCATACCTTGATTTCAAGGCTGCCAGGGCTTCTTTTGTGCAATAAAATAAGTTGGTTCCACCTCTAGAGTTGATTCCTGCAGAACGGCCTTCACTTGGGGAAGTGACGAGCATGCTTTTGTGTCATGGTTCAGCTCGCAAAGCTGACACACTTCTATCTTGTCCAGCAGGAACTCCTTTAATGGGTGGTTCTTTCTACATCGAGGATAGAACACTCCCAGTGTGAGATCCTCCATTGCTTGTTTTTGCTTTGCCCTCAGGACATCTATTTTCGAGGAGATAGAGCTCATCATTTCTGTTTTAAAATTTTCAAGGAGATTTCCTATCTCTGCATGAGTGGCTCCTCCATTAGATGAATTATGAGTTTTGTCAAAGACATCATGTTCTAATTTGTCCCACTTGTCTCGCTTGTTATTCCTGGAAGATCCCCTGGAGTACCTTTAACACAATTCCACAATTTTCTTGAAAGGCTCCTTGGGGATATCCCCCTTTCCTAACAGGTTTAACATATCTGGGCAATCATCCCTAATCCTGTGAAGCAGGATTATCTGGAGCACATCTAACCCCATATTAGTCTGTCCGGCTCTTTGCACATTATATAAAATCCTCTCAACAAAATCTTCGAGACATTCTTCCTCCTTCTGTACCATTTTAAACAATTCTTCTCTCTTGTCCTTGGTGTTGCAATATTCCTGATAATTCTCCAGGAACACTTGTTTCATCTTGTCCCAATTAGTAACAGTTCCGCCTCCTAGGCTCATGAACTAGCGTAATGCATTACCCTTCACAGTTGTAGGGAAGAGCTTCAACTTTTGTGCATCAGTGGTGTAGTTATAGCTACGGCAGAGGATATGAAATTCAAAAAGAAATTCATCTGGATCCTCTACCGCGTTTCCATGAAAGCGAGGCAACACCAATGGTGATATATTTTTCATAGGGTTTGTCCCTTCCAGTTGTTGAATTGGGAATTGAAGTGTAGCCACCGTCCCTTCAGGCAGGGAATGACCTTCATGGTGATGATTTTCTCCCATTTCCTCTTCCTCATCAGATTCGTGTCTGTTACTCATTCCTTCTTCTGTTTTCTCCTCTTCATTCTTCTCTTCATCCTTCCACTGATCAACAAATTTATGATGGAACTGTGTCCACTCCTCTTCAGTTACAACCTTTTCGTTAATGTGATATATTGGACCTCGATCAACAGATCCTGCTATGCTAACTTTGTCCTCCTCTGCAGGGGTATTTGAGGGTGTTGCAGCTGCTCGCGTGTTCTCCATTGTATAGACTAATGTTGGCACTCTAGGATTGGTAGGGATTCTTTTGATAGGTGTTTCCTAATAGTGAGCCTTGGTAGAAGAATTGGTTCTATCAACTAGATCGTCAATGAACATCCTTCTCGCCAATTCTGGACCTCGACCACCTGCACTTGTTAGTATTTTGTGGGGTTTTGGGATTTGTAAGATGGTCACGCTTTACCCTTCTTGTATTCATGCAACCCAAATCATTCCAACGAAAAAAATAAGAAGACTGAATAGAAACCATTACAAGATGCAACTATGATAGTGTTTAATACTTATCCTCTTCGGCAACAGTGCCAAAATGTTGGGCACCCAATATTCAAGTTAATTATAGCTAACATATGGAGCGTGCAATATTTATTGTCAACTCAGGGAAGTCTTTTATTTCAAGGATAACATGCACTATATATGCTTAAACACGGAGTTGATGTACGTAAACAATCATATTCTCTGTTTAGCTACATTCATCCCAAAGATCCACTTAATCTAAGTTACCTTCTAAAGAATACAGTCATAATTACCTTCTACTGCTCTTAATATATAATTGAAAAATTCATGAAATCACATCTAGATTACTTTTGCAGAAAATCAAATCCTATTTATCAAACCATCTTAATGATTTACCCAACTATTATTCTAGAAATTCAAAATACAGAAATTGAGTTCAGCTATTCTAGGAATTCAAAATACAGCAATGGAATTCTCCAATCATGAAAGCAAAGGAACAACTTGCAAGAATCTATGGAAACAACAATTAAAAGATCTAGGGATGAATGGGGCTGTTATAAGCTACCAAGCAGTTGCATAAGGAATAATTACCTACACAGTCGACTGTCACACCATGCCACTATAGCTTTCCAAGAGATGTAATTAATAACACACTGTAAATCCACAACCATTACAACTTCCTATGAAGAAATGAAATTAACATAACATCACACAACAGAATAATTAAAATTCATAATTTAACTCAGCAATCCCTATGGGAAGGTGAGCCCAGCCTTCACACAGAGATGCTAGATATAACACACGTTAAAACCCTTAGATCTGGAGTAACTCCTTGTATTAAAAAGGTAGATCAAATACACAATCCTCAGTCGCAGCTAATACAATAAATTGGTTAAGGGTTCAACCCTTGGCTCAGAACAGTTCCCCATATTTATACAATGTAAATCATAACATCCTATCCCTATTATTGGGAAGCCATGAAGATCTATGATCTTCAGGCACCCTAAATTACAGCAGCTATTACAACCATGGTAGGATGAAATTAGGAAATATAGGGAAACTGTTAATTGACCCAGAAATAATTACATCCTTAGATCACATCTATACACAAGCAGCAGCACACTGTTGACCTCCAAATCTGTCACATTCTGTTGCAACTATCCATGTACAGCTTTGCCTGAAATAATATACTGAGACTGCATTCTTTGGGCAATAGTAGGATGGATGGCGATCAGCTTGAGCGATGAATATCCATCCTTTCCTTAGCATGTTCAGTCCCCTATACTTGCAGTCTCTATATCTTAGAATACCTTTATAAACCATCATATGTTAGCATATTTTAAAGATATGAAGCCTTAATTACCACAATCATAAGCATTAATAAAATAAGACAATAACCAACATACTTTGGTGACTTGAGGAGCAGAGTGAGGGAAAAAAATCTGTTTAGCATGCTCAATAAGGTAGGATAAGGAAAAAAGAGGTGGATAAGGATGGTCAAAAGTGGCCATTTCTGGGCCCAACAGCCTTGCCGCTCTGAAACAAAATATTCATCATTGGTTTTTTTTTCATAGCACCTCAAGCAGCGTGTAGCTCAGGCCTCGTTCTATAGGAATTCAAGTGACTCCCATTGACGAGCGTCACAATACATCGCCATCTAATTGTTTTAACTGAACTGCACCTCCAGAAGTAATGGAATGAACAAGACACGGACCTAACCAGTGCATTTGTAACTTACCTGGATGCTGTATGAACTTACTGTCATATAACAACATCAAATCTCCTTCTGAAAACTATTTTTTCTTAATGTGATGATCATGCCACGCCTTATGTCGATCCTTGGAAACCTGCTAGTAGAAGCCAGTAATAAAGTGGTGTTCTTCAAGATGGATCAACTACGCAATGCGCTCTTCTAATGCTTCTGCATCATCCATTCCTGTTTCTGCGGCGATGTGCAAACTAGGAACAATGTACTCCATGGGCATGATTGCCTCTTTCCCATAGACCAGCTTGAATGGTGTCTGGCCTGTTATCCATTTGCAAGTAGTGTGATAGGCCCATAACAATGCGGGAATTTTCAGGTCCCAGTCATCGTAGTTAGCATTACATACCTTAGTCAGCATTGTTTCCAAGATTTTGTTGAATGCTTCGACGGTCCCATTCGCATGTGGATGGTATGTTGTACTCCTCTTATGTTGCACCTACAACTCCTCAGTTAGCACTTTCATCATCCGGTTGATGAAGTGACTACCTTGGTCACTCATCAAAATTCGGGGACAACAAACTGTGTCACAATGTTTTCAAAGATGAATCGTGTTTCCATTGCATCAGTACAATCTACTACTGGTTCAGCTTCTGCCCACCTAGTCATATAGTCGGTTGCAGTAATGATGTATCGCGCATCAGTCCTCTTCTTGGGTGGATTAATAGGACCCAAAAAATCCACGACCCACTTATCAAAAGGTTGGAGAGCTATTTGCGGCACTAGTGGCATCTCATCTCGCCACGATGGTTTACTGACACGCTGGAAGACGTCACAACTCCTCGCATATTCTGCGGCATCATTATGCAATGTAGGCAACCATATCCCGAAGTGCAACACCTTCTGTGCAGTAGCCCTTCCTCCATAGTGGCCTCCCACAATTCCTGCATGTGCTTCTTCCAAAATGGGACCCTTCTCATGTGGTAAAATACACTGTCGCAAGATTTCATCTAGTCCAAGCTTATATAACTGCCCAACAATTAGCTAAAAATCAGAAGCCTGAATCTGAATCTGAAGAGGAAGAAGAAGGAGAATTTTTTTGAAGAGAAACCTTATCACTATCTAACTCAGAATCATCTAAAGTAGTGGATGCATATGAAGGTAAAAATATAACTTCACCAGAGGGTGACTCATTATCTGAACTCGAATGTAGATCCCACCATCTAGGATCTAATTCGGTACAAAAGGATGCAAGCCTTGGTTTGGATTTCTTTTTTGAACATTTGCTTGCCCAATGGCCTTTTTGCCCTCAAATGAAGCATGTCTCTTTATCATTTCTATCTGATCTTCTTTTGACAAACCTTTTATGAGGGGGTTTATTCTGTTTCTTGGAACTGTGATATCCATGCTTTCTTCTATGTTTGTATGGCTTGTCTGGATGATATCCGGGGGCACTGGAATATAAACCTTTATTATGCTTAGGCTTATGGCATTTGAAATCATCTGTTAAGTGACCTCTATTATATGCACCACATCCCCAATCAGGCATTTTAGCCACATTTTTGCAGAAGGATGATGAGTACATACTCTGATGATGCTTGAAATCTTTGCTAACCCTTTTCTCTAAACAGTGCTCTTGTCACATTTCTAGTATGTAACTGTGTAACTAGCCTAGAGAGAGGCCTCAGTAATTGATGTTTTATCCTTCATGTATTGTTCCACAACATCTGGAACATGACCAGGGAAACTTCTAAGATAGTGCTTCAAATAAGCGGGATCTCCTAACTTTCTAGAAGAAATCAAGAGTTGTTTCATGTAACAGAAATACTCTTCACTTTGTGCAAGATTACAGAGTCGGGTTGACATGAATAGAGAAGCAAGGTGTTTAGAGTCTTCTCTTTCTTGTGAACTGTAGAATTCTTTTCCCAATGCTTTAAGTATTTGCTGATCAGCCTCTTCAGTAGAAAGCATTTCATTTCTGGCTTCTTGCAGGAGCCATCTCCACCAATCATTAGCAAGTCCTAAAAGGCCTGCTATTATTTGTCCAGCCAGTTGTTGACCTGAAAGGGTATCATTCTGGGTTCTTTTGTAAAGGGTCCACTGTCCTAACATTTGTATTGCCATCTTAATATCATCACGGGATTGACACTGGATATTTAAGACAGGTTGGTCAGGCATTTGGGATATAAGATTATTCATGGTGTTAATTCCAAACTGGAACCTTGTATTTAGAGCTTTTGATGCTTCAGGAATCCAGAGGTCAAAGGTATTTTCTCGAGGAGGTGGATTATGAATGGATGAAGATTTAGATGTATAATGAGCAGACATCATGTTCAAATATTTAGTATCCAGGGCAGGTGGAAAGTTTTTGAAGTGACCAATCCATTCTCTAATTTCATCACATTCTTCTCCATCTCTACCAAAATTAAATTCTGGTTTCTCATCCTCAGAAATACTTAGCATACTAAAAGAAACACTATGGTGATGTTTACTTTCTTTCTCTGATGTTTCTTTTCTTTTATGGCCTTGTGAAGCCAAGGAAAAAACTGAGGGAGTGAGACCTGAGACTTTCTTTTTAAGCTCTTGAGTTTGAGTCAAAAGATCTTCTAACTTGGCTAGTCTTCGCTCAGTCTTATCTATAGCTTTGTCAACTGCTTCTTTCATCTCTGCAGAATCTTTCAAGAGATGATCTAACAAACCTAACTTGGTTTCTACCAAATTTATTTTTTCTTTTTCCTCTACTATGGTCTTTTTCAAAACAAGGAGATCATAGGGCATGTCATCGAGATTTTGTGCAGTCATTTTATGCTGCATATTTCTCCAGTTGGCAAGTTTAATCTCATTAGGGACAAACTCATAAGGGCCTGAAGATTTAGATGGCATAAATTCCTTTTTTATTTGGTCATCTATTGAGTATTGTCTGAAAGCTACCTCAGGTAGATTTCTTCCTGGAATATAGGACTTGCATCCTTGGTTAACGGTTTCAAAAGAATCACCTTGTCTAGGTAGAATAAACATACCTAATGATGCGGAATCTCTATTCTTTTGGTGTTGGATCTTCTGAAGTATTTTTCTACAAGCATGGTGGTATTTATGTTGGCCATGGTGTTCAGTTTCATACAAACCAGTGTAGGAGGTAGAGGAATACTAGGATGCAGAGACCGACTTGGATTCGGCTTGTCGTCGGGCTTCATTATAAGAATATACAGAGGTTGATCTTATAAGAGGAGAGGCGAATTTGGGAGCATGGGTTTGTGATGGTAATCTGAAGGAATTTGTATGCTGGTCAAATGTTAAAGGTTGATTTAAAACAGAATGTTGCAAACATTGAGCATTTCTCAGTTCCTGGTACTTAACTTCCCATTGCTGGGGGTAGTTAATACCGATCCAGTCAAAAGTGATAGGGGTGGCTTGACGGGATTTATCTGATTCCACCATGCTTTGCAAGCGTGAACTCTGGTGGACATGGGATCTGAGGGGAGGTAGGGTGTCATTAACAAAGCGGATACACACAACACCTTTTAATTGAATAATTTTTTATCCTTGCATCATTCGAAACCCTTGAGGTTGGATATAGGCTTTTAACAGATCATAAATGTGTGGATATTCAAGGCTGACAGAGTATTTGGGGAAAACGGTACCGCAAGAGAGACCATCATGTAAGGGGGCAGTGAATCCACCAATGATAGCATCAGCAAAGTTGTGATGGCGAGTATCAACCGCAACATAGAGAGAAGAAACAGAGAGGTAAGGCCTAACAAGAGGATCTAAACCTAACTTGACGGCGCCTAGATGTGCATATCTATAACCTTCCTTAATAGCCCAGTCAATTTGTGCTTTATCAATCAAATTTATATGGACAGGCTCATCAGAATCTATAAAGGAAACATCTATTGAAGAGACTTTAATCTGAGTAGCAAACATGTACTGCCACCAATTTAACTTATAAACATCAGACAAAAGAATTTTAGGTAACTGCCATTCCTGGGAAGGATTGAAATCTTGGATATTTATAATTGAAGAATTGGAAGAGGATGGTTCATTCATAAAAGAGGATATTCTTTCTTCTAGAGATACTTCTGTATTGTTCTCTGACTGACAATCTAGTGTTGTGAGAGAGACAATATCCATTGATGGGTCCATGAAATACTGGGATTTAAGCTCACAAAGGTTTTACTCAAACAAGGACTTACGGCACTAACTCCAAGCTATGGCCTTTCTTAAAACCACATTTAAATCCCCATGCCCAACAATTAACTCAACTATCATTTCCACAGCCTACATAATAAAAATCTTACCAAATTGCGTGCCAACATACAGAATAAGCAATTAAAATAGTAGAAATAGAAAGATAATGAACTCACAAAATGAAACCGAACCATTGGCTCTGATACCATAATGCACCAAGATCGAAACAGATAAAAAGAGTTCTTTGTTACTTCATATCAGCAATTACAAACTTTTATAGAAATGTAGATCGGCTTCAGAGGGCGAAGCTCATCATACAAGAACACTCTGCTAGAAAAAGACATTTACAGACTTAGAAGTTTTTCTAATGCGATGTTATACTCTTGGGAGCAACTCGCAAAGCATACAACTTCTGACTCTACTAAGCTCAGCACATGAGCGACTTCTCTACACATGCGATGATCAACAATGAGCCCTCAGCTCTTTATTTATACAAATTTTATCGGTAATCCGGTGACTTCCAACGGACACTATTGGGTCAAGAGAAAGCATCCAGGGTGACAGGTGGGGACAACCACTATCATCATCTTGTCCCTTAAAGTATGCAGACATGTGGGGACCCGAAATATTTATCAAGACTGACAACTCTTAATTAGTACTAAAAGCAGAATAAAGCATAGTACAAAGTGGAGCATCATCGGCCCATGACGGTATTCAAAGGACCACCACGACTTTCACTTTAGACATAAGGTTCCCTACCTTGTAGGAAAATACAGACTTCACGTCCATCAAAGTCTACTCCTCAACAAGGACAGTCCCATCCGGAAATATCTGAGTCATAATCTTGGAAATCATCAATGTTTGGCGGGTCGTCTTCAAACTCAGTTGGCGGGTACAAGAATGGACTGAAACATCTCTCGATATCAGATCCATGGAAAATCTCATTAGCTTCACAAAGAAATTCACCTTGGAAAAATGGCTGTACTCGAAAGTTTAGAGGGATTTGTCTTGTATACACCTTCGAGTCAATTCTCTAGCCTTGAGCATCTCTCTTGATGTACTTTTGGGAGGTAAATATTGTATGTTCGAGCCTTGTGTAGCATCCTCCTTGTTGATGGAGCATGAATTTGAACCATTGCTGCTCCCTATCAGTTACCTCAATGCCATATTTCAAGTGGATTATGAAGTTAGCACGATGGTTCTCCCAATCATTTCTTGGGAAGAATTTATCTAACAAAACTTCTGTCCAACCAGACCATGCACCATGCCTAAGGATAGCTGGATCTATGCAGATGGCAATCTTACGTTGCTCCCTACAAAACTGAAGAATCATATTTTAGGATGTCCATGTCAAATTTCCATCACCTATGTCCACATACCATAAAGGACCATCTTTTTCTTCATTGCAGTCAATCCAAAGCTCTCTGCAACCTTTCAGTTTCTCTTGGGCATTTTCAAAACTTCTATAAGCACTCCTCTCCCATCTTTCCATTATTTCCAATTTTAATGGAGAGGCATGAATTTTCTTGATAAGAGTAAGGTCCAAATACCTTTCAGCTTCTTGTCTTGATGCATAATCAAGGATTTGTCTTCGTTCTACTTCTGTGAGTGATTCATCCCATGGCTTCAGGAATAAGCTATTTCTGGGTTGGTAAAGTGGAGCTTTACCTTGATCTGCACCTGAACTTGAGGCACCAGCTGAGAACATGCTGAGAGTAGGAGTAGTTTGTTTAGACTGTTCTCTGGTGAGCATATCAACTAGGCAATTAAGATATCCTGGCTTATACACAATGTTAAAATCAAAATTACTAAGCCAAATAAACCATTTTAAAATACGACTACTATTTTTTGCCATCAGATTTTCATTTTTAAAAATACCAGGCATTATTTTCAAGTCTATTCTAATAATAAACCTAACTGGTTTTAAGAATAAAATAAAATGCTGGACTATTTTCTTAACAGCCAAGATCTCTTTGTGGCTAGATGGATAGTTGAGTTCTGCTACTTTGAAAGATCCTGAGCCATAGCCACACACATGTTCTCTGCCTTGAAGGTCTTCAAGACGAACTCCATCCCAATTGTGGGAAGAAGCATCTATTTCAATAATCAGCTGACCCGATCCCTGAGGTAAGGAAAGAGGAGGTAGATCCAAAACTTTGGCTTTAATATGCTGAACTGGCAGGATCATCTCTTGTGACCATTTTACAGGGTTCTTCTTTAATCTTTGCTGGAGAAGATGTATATCAGTATCTTGTCCTCTGTAAAAAGGTCTGATGTAATTGAGACTTCCTAGAAATATCTGCAACTGGGTTTTGTCAAGAATTTGGTCTGGGAAATGACTGAAGATGCTTAGGACATGTTTTTGTAGAATGACTTGTCCTCTTTGTATCTTAAACCTAAGAAATTCCATTTCACTTGTTCCTATATCTATCTTACTCTAAGACAGGACTAATCCATGTTTAAAGACCAAATTATAAAACATTTGCAAATGTTTTAGATGTTCTTTCATATTCTTAGAACAGATCAGTATATCATCAATAAAAACAAGTGCCCAATGTTTGTCTTTGAAGATGTCTTCCATGCGCTTCTGGAACTCTGACGGAGCATTATTGATCCTGAATGGTAAAACTTTCCACTGGTACTAGCCATGTGGGACTACAAATATTGTCTTAAAATGGTCTTTTGCCTCAATACCAATTTGGTAAAACCATGATTTTAAATCGAACTTACTAAAATTTGTAAAACCAATAATTCTTTGCAAGAGGATGGCCTTATCAGGTAGAGGGTACTGAAATTTTTGCAACACGTCATTTAGAGGCTTACAATTTACAATGAGCCTCGGATTTCCTTGTTTAATTTCAGAATGTTTATTTACCACAAAGGCACGACAAGCCCAAGGGATCCTGGATGGTTCAATCAATCCTTTAGTTAGGAGCTCCTTGATTTATGAGGCACATAATTCCCTTTCTGAGGGAGACATAAGACAAGCAGAAGCCTTCATTGGTTTAATCTTTTGTAGTGGATCAAATGGTAGGGAGATGAAATATTTTTCTCTAGTCCAGAAAGCATTTGGGATTTCTGAGCAGCAATCTTTGACTAATTTTGCAGTAATGTCAGCAAGGGATTTTTCTCCATGGGTATTTGAGAAAGCTATGCAACGATCCATTTTTAGTATTCGAGCAGGGTTAGATTTTTGCACAGACTTTTGTACAAGGGACTTGCACTTTGGGACAGAGTTAAATGAAATAGGAATTTCTATTGTACAAGTATTTATGACATAGGAGAATATCATTTTCTTGGTATCTATAGAAATTGGACTGACTCTAGACAGGAATTCTGAACTGAGGATACAGTCCTCGTTTATGTCATCAATTCTATACAGGGTTAAGGAGTCATTTGTTCCTTTGAGTTTTATTGGGAAATTCTCAGCTTTTGCATCCAGGGGGACAGGCGTACCTTCAATGGCTGACCCACGATCTGAAGTATTTTCCCAATAAAATGAGGGAAGAGCTGAACCTTTTGCTAAGTTCACCTGGCAACCTGAATCAAGCATATAGTCTAGAAAATATGGTTTGAACTCACTTGGACGAAACTGGATTTGCACAAATATTTTAGGACCTGTGAGCATTCCTAAACTAGGATCAGGAGATGGTTCTTTTTTTTTGGGACTCTCCATAGCTTGTTCATAGTGCTTGCTTAGCTCTTCATCCGATGATTGATCCCTTTCAATATGTATGATTTTATTCATGTTCTTCAAGTCTTCAATCTCTATTACTAAGCTTTTAAGCTGCTGCTATTTTTATCTGATTTGTAGTCGAAGCATTTGCTCTTTGTCTACCCTATAACATTGTCTGCTCTCATGACCATCTAGGTAGTTTTTATAGAGTTCTATAGGATTATACAAGGCAGGAATAACAAAAATTTCCTTTCCTTTTCCTTTATCTTGCTCAAGCTTTTTAAGCAATTGCTTCTTTTCTTCTTTTAAAGATGCTCTAAGCATATATTAAAAGGCAGGGGTCTCTAAAAATTGCATGTCTATGGCTGCAATTTGTTTCTCAATGTTCAATGGATTGCTCACAAAGAACATATATAATAAGAAATCGTATTCTGGAGGATCAAACCCTCCCAAATTGCTTCTTTTGGCTAGTCTACATATCCTTCGAGGCAACACCAGTGGCCAAAAAATGAATAATGGGGGCATAGTGATCATCTACGACGTCAACACGGAATGATTGTGCATCTGGAAATCCGTCATCAATATTGGTTGGTTCTTCTCTATTCTCAATGCGAGACAGATGATCTAGACCAGTGCTCAACCATCCTGGATTTACAACTATTTCAAATTCAAACTCCCGGAAAAGTAACAGCCATCGACAGATCTTCCCCCCCAACACAGGATTATTGACCAGGTATTGCAAAGCAAAATGATCGGTGAACATCTTGAAATGTCTGCCCAACAAATAGTGCCTGAAATTTTGCAAGGCATAAACCATTGCCAAGCCTTCCCTTTTCGTGGTTTTATAATTTTGTTCAGTAAATGACAACTTTCTACTGACATATGCGATTGGGTGATCCAGGTCACCCTAACCTGGTTGCACAAGAAAAACCCCCAGTGCAATGGAAGAAGCGTCAACATGCACATGGAACTCCTTATTCCAATCAGGAAAAACCAGTGCAGGTGCAGAGGCCATCTTGGCCTTCAAAGTGTCAAAAATTTCTTGACATTCCTGAGTCCATTCATATGCTTCATCCTTTTTCAGTAGTTTCTCCATGGGGGCAGTAATCACAACGTATCCTTTGATAAACTTGCGATAGTATCCCGTATGCCCCAACATTTCCCAAAGCATCTTCACATTTGTCGATGGAGGTAAACTGGGGATTAGTGCTGTCTTCGTCAGATCAACCAACAGACCTTCCTTGCATAATATGTGCCCAAGTAGCATTCCAAACAGCGCACAGAAAATACACTTATTAGAGTTTAATGCGATATGATGTTGTTGACACCTTTCTATCATCAGTCGCAAGTTGTCAAGATGGTCCCTAATTAGTCCATAAACAGTCCAACCATCCATATACACCTGTAGGAATTTTTGAATAAAGTCTTTAAATACAGCGACAGCTACTCGAGAAAATACAGCTGGTGCATTCGTCATCCCAAAAGGCATGATTGTATATTGAAAATAGCCCCATTCAGTGACAAATGTGGTCTTATGGCGATCCTCCTTTGCAATCCAGATCTGGTGGTATCCCGAAAACCCATCCGTGAAAGAATACATCTCCTGTCTGCCTACTCCTTCAAGAACTTCATCTGTAAACGGGGTCGGGAACGGATCATGCACACATGCATCATTCAACTTTCTTAGGTCAACGCAAATGCGTATTTCACTAGTATTTTTATCCTAGACCACCATAGGGATTATCCACTCTGATTCTTTGATAGGCTCAATGATCCCAGCATCTAGCATCTGGTCTATCTCAGCCTTCACATGATCCTTGTATCGTGGGTTTAGTCAATACGGCCTCTGTCACACAGGTTTGGAATCTGGTTTCAATAAGATTTTCATCTCCCCTAGGTCTCCTACAATATGCTTCATCTCTAAAAATCATGTCAGAAAAAGGTCATGGAATTTATGTCGAAAGTCTGTGATCTTCTCCATGGTTTCCTCGTCCCAATAGTCCTCGACATTGGCAAATTTTGGGTTCTCTGTCGACCCAATGTTGACTTTCTAGATCCTCAGAGGCTGACTCATCGAGTCCGTCGGTATGTCTCGGGCTGTGACATCGTGACTTCCTTTTGATTCTAGAATATTAACATTCTGCAACTCGTCATCATATTCGGGTTCCCCATACAGGTTATAGCATGTCATCATGGATTGTATCGAGTAGTGCGCATGTAGATCAACTGAGTATGCGACAAGGATCACTTCCAGAACTACGTCGCAGATGATTTCTAAAGAATTATATACCTCTGGGTTGGCATCCTGAAAACTAAACATCTGAGCAAAGAAAACAAACAACTCCTCCCAAGTGGTGATAGTTCTACGCAACTCTGCCGCTACATACCAGGATCTCGGCATCTCTTCCAAAGTGTGAACAAAAGAATGGACCCATTCATCTCTAGTTCGCGACGCCCATAAAGTATGACACTCGATCAAATCACTGGTGGGATCATTCCATCCATGATATCTCCCAGCATGAGAGACCTCTGAATCGACAAAGCATACCATCATCAATCTGCGGTACTTTTCCCAGTCATGGATCATCTATTTGTGTGTTTCCCACCATCGAGTCCGAGTAGCCTTCAGTGCTACATCGAGGGCCAGTATCCTTTGCCGTTCAAAAAATTTCTCTTCGAAATCTTGAAAGAAATTTGATAGTCCCAGCAGTCCTTCATAAATGGAAAACTTGACAGTCTCAGTTGCAACACGCTGAAGAGACTGTGTAATCAACTTGCATTTCCTAAAAGATACTTCATGCAACCTATTCTGCCAATTTTCTAGAGAATCATCAGAGTCAGAGGACACAGAAATTGTGCTGTGCCATCCAAGTTCACCATCGATGGTAGGATGGATATAGTCTTCAGAGATGTTATAAGTGTGATCCCAACTTATACTAAATTCATCCTTCACAGGTTCAATATACTGACGTCCCTCTTGAGGGTCCATAGGATCAATGACCTTGACATCCTGGTTTTCAAATGTCATAACTCATTTTTTGAAGTTGATAACCGCCATGCTATCATTAGCCCATCCAATACCTAGTAGTGCAGGATAGGAACCACCATCTTTGACTACTTCTATCACATCAAAGTCAACATGTGTTTTCATACCTTCAATGTCGACAACCAAGTTTGAGATGCGACCAATGGGTTGAACCTTTTCCTGATTTTCTAGTCGCAACTACACCGACAACCATCCCAATGTTGGATTTTACATCAATTGCTAGGTTTGCTTGGTCAGAATGTTTACATTTGATCCAAGATCCAGAATGACCGAGTCAGCCTCATAATCTCTGATCTGGATATTCATCCTCATCTCCTTTCCCATCTTCCTCTTTTGAAAAGAGTTCACTGCAGAATCCTTCACTGCCTTATCTGGGTGGTACAATAATGTCTTAAGCTTGACAAGGGCGTCAGGGTCCCTTGCTAGTGATAGACAACTTTCAAAGAACTGTCACAAGGTACCATGTTTCCGCGATGGTCCTACCTCTACAGATGGATCAAAAGAAAATGGCATGTCAATAATTGGTAACTTACCTAGATTTCTCCCAATTGCATGCTTTGCCCCGAAGAAGGTGTCTTTCTACGTCGCAATGTCAAATGCTAATTTTTTCTTGCCGACAAGCTAAACTTTCTGCAGCATTCCATCTTCTTCGGTCGTCGCACTGGCGTGAGTGACAACCCCAACGTCGACATCCTTTGTCCTTGGTTTGTCTTAAATTGTTGCAACCGTCGATCCTTGATTTAGGTTCAATGGCGGGTTCTGATTCAACGACTGATTCATCGGTTGGTTCTAAGTCTGAGTTTGTGGTGGGATCGGTTCTGCATTATTGATTGGTTCTATAATTGGAACGTAGACTGATTCTGATTCGGTATGTTCTACAACTGAGGGATGTTTCCAGCCTGCCATTTGGCAATCAACTAAGGATAGTTTTCAACATTATGGTCGTTGGCCACACAGTATGTACACTATGCATGAGGGCACTTCCTTTGATAGTGCCTGAATACTCCACAAGTATAACATTGGATTGATCGACGACCTCGTCCTCCTCCTCGACCGAAGCCTCCTCCTCGGCCTTTGAATCCTCTGCAGAATCCTACTCAGACGACTCCTTGCTGAAACTGTGGCTGGGCCATCTGCTGCTGTGGTGGGTTTGGTTGCTGCTGGACATAGTGTGTAGCTTGAAGATATTGTAGCTGAGACTGAATGAACGATGCCTAATTATACTGTGGATGCGGTGCATACTGTGGTTGTGCTACAATATATGCTGAGGTGCAAACTGTGGCTGCATTGTAAACTGTTGCTACGGTTGTGTTGGGATAAACTGCATTTGGGGTGGCGGTGTATACTACACCTGAGCTGCTGGTTGTACCACCTGAGGTTGTGCTTGCATTGCTCAAGGGTCCTCACCTTTCATAAAATATGAATCATACGTCCTTTCTTGGAGCAAATAATAAGCTCGGCATTTTTCATCATCATGTCCTTCCGACCAACAAAATGTACAGTACATATTTTCTACCTTGTTAACCATCTTCTGCATCTATTTGTAGTTTTCATGTTGATGCCCATAGACTTGACATATGTGACACCATGGGATACTAGCACAGCTCAACGGGTTCGGGGCTCCTGACAACAAATAATTCTAGAACATTAGACATGTGTCCTTGGTATGTCCATCTGCATGGCAGCTGGTGCACCAAAGATCATCATGATATTCCTTGGCCTTTTTGATATCTTGCAGTTGGAGCATCAAATTGGCTAACTGTGCTTGAATCTAGTTCATTCCAACCATGATTTCTCCTACCAGTGATGCTTCCAATTTCATCGTTGTTTCTAGAGCTTCGCTCTGTGTCTCAATCTTTTGTTGCATTAATGGTTGTCTGATATGCGGGACAAGCATGGTGATGAACCACTCCTTTTGCTGGACATCACTCATCTAGAAACTGACCCGAGCCATCAATGTCTTAAACCGCTGAATAAAATCCAAAATCATTTCATTGGGGAACTGCTTGATTTCCTTCAACTCGGTAATGTACCGAGCCTCAGACTTCGGCTTCTTGAATTCCTCAAATAACCCCGTTTGGATTTCATCTAATGTTTTCGCTATACCTCCCTGAGGAACCCGCGTGAATCTTATGAACCATTCTAGCACACGGCCTCTAAGAGTACTTTCCAACTGGCTTTTCTTGACATCATCTTCTACAGTTTGTCAGGCTATCTAGATCACCTCACACAAGAACCAGTATTACTTTGGGTCGTCAGTGCCATTTCTATGAAATATTGGTAGCTTCATTTCGTCACCCTCCATTCTGGGCCTTCTTTTTCTTATTGGTGCTTTATTGCTAGACTATTTCTCACATGTCGGGCAAGTCAACAAAGAATGTATGTTTCTTCCTTGTGGTGGAGTAGTGCACAGAGCTGTGGGCATGTTACGGTTGGGGTTTGATCCTGTCGTCCTTCCAGGCATAGCCTAGGCCTGGTCGTCCTAATCGTCACAAAAAGGTTTCTTTATCCTATGTTTTTGTTCCTCACAGCATCACACTTCGATCGCAGTGGGACCTTCTCCCATCCTTTGCCTCTTCTCTCGAAACCTTGTTCCTCCCCTTGTACAACCACTTGTTTCCTCGGTGACCTTCACATTCTCACCAGAACTCATGCCCATATACCCCTTACCTTTCCATCCATATCCCCCCTTTTGTTGCAGTGCCTACATCCTTCGCACACCAGAGTTCCACTACTCTTGGTTCATCTTCAGAATACCCTTTTCACATATGAGTTGCTTAATTGACAGCTGCAGCGATAACAAGAATATTCCTTGTGGTCCACTGAAGAAATTCCTTTTTGCTTCACTAAATGAATTACTGGTGTGGACTGCAAACTCAGTAATGTAGCCTTCCAGGATATTGTCCAACCACGCTTCAACAACCCTTGATGCCTTATTGTCTGTTTCTTGTAATTCCTGGATCAACTCCAGAGCCCAGGATGTCAGCTCTCCTCCTTGGAAGTTTGTTTTCTTAGAAGTGAACTATGCCAGCCACTCATGGAAGAGGACATGAAACTCACAAAATAACCATTCATGAGGACTATCGTGGATATATCTATTCAACCAATGGCTCGTCAACAGCTTCAAATTCTGATTTTCAGCTTCAGTGAATTCTTGCAACTTTAGATCAAACCACCCCTCGATCTCTAGTCGAGTCAGATGCCAAAACATATCCTCTTTTTAATCGCAACTCGGTCTCGGCAATTGAACCATTCTTTGGCAAAACCCACCAACAAAACCTCATCGAGAGGGGTTCTCACTCGGTCGATTCCCAACCAGCAGGATTTCCCTGAGCACTGGCCTAGACAGGTTTTACCTTGCCCAACAACATCTGCAGAGTGGACAAAGTCTCACCCGAGATGTTCAAGGGAGAGTTGTGGGAACTAAGTTTTCAGCAGTGAGGACGGAGGATATGGGGATCCAACAGGGAGACAACATAACTATTGGATCCATAATTATGCATTTGACATTAACTCATTTCCACAACTATAGAGTGCATCATACATTTTTCACAGTATCGCTAGTGCAGCAGCATCATTTATAAAACATCTCAACTCATAATGCAACAGAAATGCAACAGACTTAAAACATATCACATCAACATCAATATAGTGGAAATGGAATAGACCATGGTGGCATTATAACAGATCTCAACATCATAACATATCTAGATTACAACAGCATCATGATAAATAGATCGTAGCATCATAACATATTAGATCATAGCAGGAATAAAAGATAAGATTTGTGCAACAACTGTCATATCATATTAATCTTGTGCAAAGGATCCAAAACACACAATTCTTCTCCAAAACAAGAGGCTGAATTCATTAGGAAAAACCAAGATAGATCGCAGATACAACAAGAAATTCTCCAAAACCATAAACTGATTGCACTAGATCTTATGCGACAATCATGCTTCCTACAATACCAATCCCCGGATCTCTATTTAATTGCAAAACTAGATGTATATATATATATGCACCTTTACATTGAAGTCCCACTTCTAACTAACTTATAACTGCTAATGACCTATTGTGACAAAATTTGGTCAAATAATATATAAAATATTCAAAATAGTTATTCTTCCTCCCATCACGCTGATCTAGCTTTGCGCGGTACCGCGTGAGCTTATGCAGCTACCACGACGCTATGCAACTCACTTACCAAAACCCCTACCAATAAGGGGGAGACAAAAGGATGTGTGTGTGCGTGTGAGAGAGAGAGAGAGAGAGAGAGAGAGAGAGAGGGTTGGGGAATAGACAGGGGGGTGTGGATTAGTTGTAGTTGGATGAGTTGGGGAGTGAGAAAGAGTGGAGGAGGTGGGGTGTTAGTGGCAGGGGGAGACAAAGGGATGTGTGTTTGTGTGTGTGTGTGTGTGTGTTTTTGTGTGAGAGAGAGAGATACAGGGTTGGGGAATAGATAGGGGGGTGTGGGTT
>LPNX011151825.1:34666-66626 GCA_001517045.1 Pseudotsuga menziesii
GGGGTTGTTAGGTGTCAGGGGTTGGAGAGTAAGAGAGAGTGGAGAAGGGTTTAGTAATGGAGATGAAGGGGGTGAGAGGTAGGAGGAGGAGGGGAGTTATAGGTAAGAAGAGGAGGATGGGGGATTCATAAAAAATGGGGGGAAGAGGGGGGATGTTAGTCGTAGGGGGTGACCTGTGGATGTGTGATGTGAGCATCTATGTGTGTGTGAGAGAGAGAGGGTTGGGGAATAGACAGGGGGGGTGGGGGCTAAGTGTATTTGAAAGAGTTGGGGAGCAAGAAAGAGTGGAGAGAGAGGTGCTAGGGGGATGCGTGTGTGTGTGAGAGAGGAAGAGAGAGAGAGAGGGGGGAGGGGGTGCTAAGTGGTTAAAGATAGAACATTAGGGGGTGTTTAAGAGTTAGAGGTAGAGAGAAAGGGGTATGGGTTTAGGGGTGGGGGGAAGGGGACGTACAGATGTTAGTGGTAAGGGGGGACATAGTCATGAGAGAGAGAGAGAAAGAGAGAGATATAGAGAACAAACAGGGCTGTGGGGTGTTAAGAAGAGAGAGGAGGGGGGTTAAAGGTAGGGAGAGGAGGAGGGGGGATTAGAGGTAGGGAGAAGAGGAAGGGGGTTTAGTAAGAGTTAGGGGGAAGAAGGGAGTTATTATTAATCTATAATAGTAATATAAGGACTAAAACATAATCTCATAAAATATTTCAGACAATTAAGCATGAAAATGGCATAATGGTGCTGCAATAGGAGTAGAAGCTCTGTATAATTAATAAAGAATGAGTAATACATTACAATGATCATGCAAGGTGCATGAATTTCAAGACAATTTGAATTCCCAAGGAGGTCAATCGAATTGAATGAGTGGGTGTGGCTTAACTGAATGTCAGCCACAGTAAACACACCTAGTTAACCCATTGATCAAGCCGTGATTGACTCAACTGAGCCCTAAGTCTATCGGAGTGCAATGGATGAATGTGTCTAACTGAACGTAGCTCAAGCACATGTCACTGCATGCCAATCAACAAGTGGTAGCGCATCATTAACTCTAATGAACCTCGATGAGGTTAACTGAAGTCAAACTGGTCATTAAAAGTGGTTGGAGGTGCCCTAGTTGTCTCCAGTTCATAAATATTAATAAAAAATAATCAATAAATGAATGGACATGCCTTCACAAGTCAGCTTAACTGATTGTAACAATCAGTTAGCAATTAGGTTCATTTATGACACTCAAATCACCCCAGAATTGCTCCTCGATTGAAGGATGAAGCCCAATTAGCCTCCCTGATTGAAGGTAGGCGTGGGTGTGCTCATGTTGATGTCATAGAGTGCTCATCTAATGCCGATTAAGTCAATTAAACTTAGAAGAGCGGTTTAACAAAGACAAATTAACCAAATTAAGTGTGCATGTTGGGTAAATGACTCCAACAGCCAAGGGGGTACATAAAATAATAAAATTATTGGTATAATTAACAAAAAAGAACTTATTGTAGTATTTAAAAATGTGTACGCGTTGTGATTCACTAAAATGCGCTCCCATTTTGTTTAAATTAAAAAATGTATTCCCTCCAAATGATAAGGCCAAGCCTCCACCCATGCTTGCATGGAATTCTTATGCCTATGTTTCTGCTTCGTACTTTACTTCGGATTGGCAACATGCCTATGCCTTGGAGTATGATAAACCATGGCTAATTCAACATTATATCCAAATTTTCAATATGCTAGTGTTTATCCATTCGTTTGATTATGTTGCACACCTCCATTTTTTATGAGATTTTAGAAACAGATATGGTTTTTTTTTCATATTCCAAATATGTAAATTTTAACAAGAATACATGATTTTTTATATTTTTTTCTTATTTATCTTCTGTCATCACTCCTTAACTCAAAAAACACACTGTTAGTGTTTCGTCCATATCTCTTTCGTTTTTCAACCATTTATAAAAATATTGTATGGTGCACTAAAGAAAACCGACCTCTACATGCTATAAAAAAACCATTTCCAAATAATTGCATTAAGACATTCAAACAATGCACCCACAATTGACATACTGTTTTCGAGGTTTGATCTTTTAAATAATTAAAAAAAATATTTTTATTATTAGAAAAATAGTCGTGCACTAGTACTATATGTTCTCTATATGTATACCGGTTTTCGTAAGTTTATTCCATCATTTAGTCACTCAGACGCTGCACCCACAAAAACATATACCTTATAATTTGTTCCAAAAATAAAAAATGCTCATTAAAAAATATCCAACTTTAGATAGTTAACAGCATTTTCAATAGAAAAAAATTATATATTTAGAAAGGTCATTAAATTTCCTACATTTCTTGTTTTTTACTCATCACAAGATTCATTGTGTAAGTGTCTCAAAATATCCATGCAAGTTGATTGATGTCTGCTTTTTTAGTTTTCTACTTCATCTAACGCGCCAAAAGAGACCCTCAACTTTGTGCACTCACCCTTATGCATGATATACGTTTTATTGTTGGATTATGCGATTCCCAACAAAAAAACCTATAACAATGGATTAACAAACTTAATTGATACAAATCTTATATAAGACGAACTACACAGACTTTAACAATGTCATTGTAAAATTTGACTCACTTAAGATGACAACCTTGACCTTTAATTGCTTTTAAATTTAACTGAAGACATCAATAGACTCATTCTAGCTTGGATTACAATTTATTTTCCTATTTTAACTCCAACCTCAAATGGTGGTTTCAAGACTTGAAGTTTTAACATCAATGTATTTTATCAGCAACCTATTGAGAGACTCAACCACATGAATTTTTAATCATGAGAAAAAAAAAATACCTTCCCTATCAAAACACCATTCTCCTTTGTTCTCTTCTTAAATTTTATTTTATACGCTTAAAAAACAACAATCCAACGCTATTCATTTATCATGAAGGAGACTCTTTAACCCAAATCATCATGAGAAGATTAAAACAATATCTTCTTTTAGTAACATCTTTGACAATGCTAGAATTGTAACATTCAATAACCAACGCACTTTATGTTTGAATAATGTCAAAATTAGGATTTGTAGTTGTTAATGGGTTGATTGTGTATATTCCTAAATTTAGGATGCCAGTGGTTTGAGATCCAAAATTGTGGTTTGAGGATAATCATAGCTATATATAGTAATTGATTTTATTGATTTGAATAGATTGGTGTGCCTACCATCTCTGTGTGTGAGCCTCTTCTCATTGTGCAGTCTTTGTATTTTTATTTATTTTGGTATCAAATCCAACCATGGCTTGTTTTCGTTATGTTGTGAATAAGGATATCGCTGTGAGGATGCATGTGAAAGTGATAGTATAATCAAATTATCGTAGATCTGAGAAGAAGTATGAGAGAAGATTGTTGCAGTTCCCAAAATCCTTGATCACGACATTGTTGCAGTACTAAAATAAACCCATATCTCAAAACTGTCGCATAAGTCGATTAAGCTGGGCGCAACAATCAACCTCCACTTCCACTTACCCTTTCTCTATCATCGCAGTCCCGATCCCACGTAGTGAAAAATCACATGTTCAAAGATCGAGGGTGGTTTCCATCTAATCATGATCATGCAACGTACAAGGCGTGGTTTTAAACAATGCAATATGTATATCGTCAATCGAGTGCTGGTGAAAGGAGGTCAATTTATATTTTTGCTTCTCCTGCTGCTAAAACCTGTGTTGAGAAAAAATGTGAAATCCTCTTGCAGATTCATAATTGAATGAATCCACTGAAATGGATGGATAAAATTATGTTAATTGGAAGTCTAAGCTAATAACTATGCTTGAATCCTATAATTTGTTGTCAATTGTGAAAGGCGATGAGGCCAAACCCATAGTTGTTACATCCATTCCAGATTGGGATAAGCAGGCAATGAAAGCTAAGCTGACGCTACAAATTTCCATCAAAAACAACACAATTCCTCATATCGGAGATTGTAAACGTCTGAAAGAGACGTGGAACATACTCAAAGGTTTGTATGAGACTACATATGAAACCAAATTTTATTTCTGAAGACTAAGTTGTTGTATAATAAAATGGAAGCAAATGAAACCATAATTATGTTTATTTCCTGCATCAAAGAGTTAAGTTAAGTGATAAGTTGGGTGATATTGGCGAAATAAATATCTAGCACTGATTTAGTAACCATGAAATTGAAAGGTTTAGTGAAAGACTATAAAATTTTCATTTTCAACACTCGAACAACAAGACTTAAGCCCCATACTTTTGAAGATCTAGGTGGAATTCTCCTATATGACGAAGAGAGGATGAAGAATTTTGATATATGTACTCTCATGGTTCATATTTGGCACTAATTGAAAAAGGGAGACATTCACATAGATGTAATTCGTGGAATGGAAATAAAGTCAAGTTTCATGTAAAGAAAAAAGGTATGGCACACTATGATTCAGGTATGGCGGTATGGCACACTATGATTCTTATGTTAGTATAAGTGTTGAATGTGATTATTGTGGAAAACCAAACCACCTCACTAAAAATTGTTTTAAAATAAAGAATTGTGATTCCAAACAAAGATACAAAAGCACAATGGAAATTATGTATAAGCACAATGGAAATTATGTACATAAGGACATCCCAAATATTCATGGATTTAAAAAATTAAGTTGTTCATTTATGACGTTGCATTGTCTTCAAAAACAAATGATGAGATAGCTTGGTATATTGATTACAATGCCTCAACTCATATATCGTGTAATAAAGAATGGTATGATGAATATCAAGATAGGATTCATGACACTCACATTCATTTAGGTGATAACATGTCACATAAAGTTCATGGTTATGGAGTAATAAGTGTGAACTTACTTGATGGACAAGTGAAACAGATTCATAATGTGATATAGGTTCCTAACATAGAAAAGAATCTAATATATGTTTCTACTATTAGTGATAATGAATTAAAAGTGGCCCTTTGGTAAGTATTAGTGTCTCATTAAACATATTTGAGATCACTACAGTATTGTTGCTACACTTTCAAAATTGGAGGATAGTACAAGATGGATGTGGCCAAGATCAGTTATCATGCATTGGCATCCACTACTATGTCAACTGACGAAGTATGGCATCAAAGGTATGGGAACCTAAATCACAATGATTTAAAGTTGCTGCAAAAGAAATCAATGGTTGAAGGTCTCCATGTTATCAAGAATGATCATATTAAATGTAAAGCATGCGCACTTGGTAAACTCCATAGAGAGGAATTTTCTATACATAAAGAGAAGAGACAAACAAAAATGCTTGAATTAATACACACTGATGTATGTGGAACTATGCAAACTAGATCTCTTGGTGGTGCATGGTATTTTCTCATCTTTGTTGATGATAGAACTAAGTATACGTGGGTCTATTTTATAAGAAAAAAAGGTGACGTGTTTGAATACTTTAAGGAATTTAGAACTATGGTTGACAAACATACAGACAAATGCATTAAATTCCTCAGATTTGATCAACGGAGTGAATATACTTCTGGAGCATTCGAAAGGTATTGTAAAGATCATGTAAACCAACAACAATTTACAGTGCCTCATACACCTCAACAAAATAGACTATGTTGAGAGGAAGAACATAAAACTGGTGGAATGTGCTCACAATATGCTTCAAGGTAAAAACATCTCTAATGGTTTTGGGGCTGAAGGCATTAATTTAATTGTTTATTTAAAGAATATAAGTCCAACAAAGAAGTTATATATTCAAACACCTTTTGAATATTTGCATGGTTATAAACTAGAAGTCAATCATTTAAGAGTATTTGGTTGTAAGGATTTTGTAACAAATATAAATGTTATAAATATTAACATTTAATACTATGTAGGTTAATTAGGGTAATTAATTAATTACTCAAGAGGTGACTAGAAAAGTCACCTCCGTTACCACTTAGGGTACAAAATACCGGACACTAATCATTGTAAAACATATCTTTTTATCTATCCAATTATCAATATATGTTTGTCCTATCAATGACTTACCGAATATTCCAAGTGTTCTAGTAATATCGATTGTGTGAAGTGAATAAATATTCGCTTCATTTGGTATCAGAGCTAGTTTGTGATCCAGGACTTTGGCCATATCATGATTTTTAATCATAATCCTAGGGAGTCCCTAAATTTATGCTCTTTGACCAAGTAAAAAAAGGAAAGAAAGTCAAAATAAAAAATATAAAGGAAGAAGTAAAAAAAAGAGAGAAGAAGAAGGAAGATTGCCATAAAAACAAGGAAGGTAAAAAAAGGTAAAAATAAAAGAGTAAAACCACAAGTGGTTTTTCCACCGACGATTTTGTTTCAATAAGTGTTTTTTTTAATTCTAGGGTTTAAACCCTAATTCCCACCCCATTCATAAAAATATATATATCAATAATACTATTAGTAATAATACAATTTATTATTGTTATATTTTTTTAAACCTTTCGACCCGATTCACAAAAAATATATATAATATATTATTATTTTTAAATAATAATTGATAATATATTATATTTTTTATTATTAAATTTTAATAATAATAGTAATTAATAATAATAATAATTACTTAATAATTATTATTTAATAATTGTGTTATTTACAATTATTACTTTATACAAAAAGGAAAAAGAATCAAAGAAGATCTAGGTCACTCACAATTTTGGATCCAAGTCACTCACAATTGCAATCACATTTACTAACAGTTTCGGCCCAACTAAAAATATGTGTTCGGAATAGCATTCTACAACTCCAGTTCAACAATAAAAAACAAAGTAATAATATTAAAAAAGAACATATTATTCACTCAGAATTACGAATTTGATTATTGGAAGATAGTATAGAAACACTCACAAAAAAATTATCAGATAAGGATGAGAAAATATCACATCTAGTGGAAGGTATCATTCAACAACTTGAAGACCATATAAAAAAACTAAACAAAGTTTAAGAATGTCCCTATGGAAACAGTATCAACTTGAAAAATGAAATTAGTCGTCTAAACAAATTCATCATGGACAAGGAAGACAAATTGGCGCAACTACATGAAAATTTAGAAAAATAGGAAACATAGTTGTGTCATCGTCAACAGCAAAAATAAAAACTCCAGCAGCAATATGACGACAGTAAGAAGACAAGTAATTTGGAACTAACAAAAGTCAACAAATTTTTATCAAGGAATACTGAAGAGATTTCTCGACTTCGAAATCATAACAAAACAATGATTACAAAGATCAAAAAATTGAAAAATAGTAGAAAGAAGGAACACTCCGGTGAAGACCTCGAAGGAAGAATACTAGAAAAGAAAGAAGAAAATTGGTGTCTAAATAATCATAATCAGGAACTAGAGAATCAAATTAGGGAATTAGAAATTGAAAAAAAGTCGCTAGATGAAAGAATCGAAAAGATTCAGAATCATAACAATCTACTGGAGAACCAATAAACACACATCCAGGAAAATGCATCCAAAAATCAAATTGAGGAAGTGAAGGAAGTCCTCGTTGCAATCCAAAAGAAATAAAGACAAACAAAACATACACCTTACAGACATCCTAATCATATAATTATCATTTTAACCAACGACAGGATCAAAACAAGCACTCACAGAATAATTATGTTGACAGGAGAAAAGACTAACATGCTAAGCAACAATTGAAACGACCCATTCCACAAAATGATCTCAGAGCTCTAATAAAAGTAGATCTGGCATGGACCACAGTAGATATGATGTGACAATTCTCCTTGGGAATCCATAACTCATATCGTCTCATTTCATCAAGTGTCACAATTACAAAAAGGAAAGGATCTCGAGACGATAGTTCAAGGGAATTCAGACATTGTTTTTGATACAAGCTTTGAGGACAAATATTCCCTTAAGGGGAAGGCAATGTAACAAATATAAATGTTATAAATATTACCATTTAATACTAAGTAGGTTAATTAGTGTAATTAATTAATTACTCAAGAGGTGACTTGAAAAGTCGTTCCCCTTACCACTTAGGGTATAAAATACTCGACACTAATTCTTGTAAAACATATCCTTTTATCTATCCAATTATCAATATATATTTGTCCTATTAATGGCTTACCAAATATTCCAGGTGTTCTGGTAGTATTGATTGTGTGAAGTGAATAAATATTCACTTCATATTTTGTACATATTCCAAAACACGAGAGAAGAAAATTTGATGCAAAATCAATTGAATGCATATTTGTTGGCTAATGCACTCATAGAAAAGCATACAAGTTGTTTTACCCTAGTTCACATAAATTGCTTATAAGTAGAGATGTGGTGTTCCATGAGAAGGTAGATAATGTTAGATTTTAAACTTTAAGCTAGCATTTCATTAGGATCTTTAACTGAGAGAACAACAAGCACAGCAATCAAACATAAGAGACAATAAACACAATATTTTTCCTCCGGGAAACCATAAATGGAGAAAACTCTGCAACTTCCTCAAAGATAGAATCAGCACCAAAGTGAAACCCAAAAACAGTAAGATGATCTCCCAACAGCAGTAACCTCTTTCTTCCTTGCCCCAGTGTCTTTCTCTTCCTCAGCTATGCGCTGCAACTGAGTGTAAGTGAGTGTGTGTTAAATAGAGAGGCTAGCTCTCTATTTATACTAATTCCTGACTTGACTAAACCCATATAGGGTTGAATTCACTAGGTGAGTCTAATAACCCTAGTGCCCCAGAACTACGGGGACTTTAACCCTTAGACAATAGGAGAGTTAACCACCTTGACTTGACATGACTTCTTTACATTATAGAAACTTCCTGATAGGAACATCGAGGCATGACATGAATCAAGTACATTAAAAATACATCTCGGAATAATTATCGGGTTACAATACATAAGAAATACAAGTGAATACATTTTGAATTTACAATTACATCAACACTCCCTCTTAACTAGGAAGGTATTCTCTCGACACAATTTATCAGCACAAGTCTTCTTCTCTGTATCATTTAGATCATCATCGAGTCTTCGTCATATTTACCTTCAAGTCATCTCTATCTTCAAGTCACCTTCATCTTCAAGTCATCTTCACCTGGATCTGGATCATCACTGGATCTAGATCATCATCACTGGATCTGGATCATCCATCGATCTAGATCATCATCATTGGATCTGGATCATCCCTCGATCTGGATGATCTCTAGAGCATCATATTTGGATCTGGATCATCCCTTGATCTGGATCATCTCTACTAGATCATCAACACTGAATCTTCACGGGTGATATCTCATTATTCTTCTCGTCACAGGAAGTTCTATAGAGCCAGCCCTTTTTCATGCTGGTTGTAGGCCTACCCTCCATGTAGGTCTTTTCCAGCACTTATATCTGAACCTAAGTCAGAATGGCCCACCCAACACTTACATTTGATCATGTAGGAACCAATCCTATAATCATATCAGAAAGGCAACTCCCAACACTCACATCTGACCATGTGGGAACACCTCCCACAACCCTGTCAAAAAGGTCCAGCACTCACATCCGTCAACCAATGTCGGAAAGGCTCAGCACTTACACTTGGCAATGCGAGGAGCCAATCCTCCATGCCAAAAGGCTCTGCACTTACATCTGACAACCAATGTCAGAAAGGCTCAACACTTATATTCCACCATGCAAGGAACCAATCCTTCATGTTAAAAGGGCTCTGCACTTACATATGACAACTAATGTCAGAAGGGTGTGCACTCACATATGATCTTGTAGATTCATTTGGAAGTTACAACCGACTTCCCTTCTGGTCTTGGGACAACATCCCAAACATCATTCTTCATGATCGATTGATACTCTTCAATCATAGATTCCTTCCATTCTTTCTGTTATGATGCTTCTTCATAATTGGAAGGTTCTGTTAGACACTGAGAGGGGGGGTGAATCAGTGTAAAGCCAATTTTAAACCTTTTCTTAACTTGTCACAATTAACTACCAATTCATCACTCCACTATTCTACCAATTTCATAATCATTTCATAAACATCTTTCACTTCATCATTCACATATCATAAGCATTTGAATCATCGAGAACCATAACAAAAAAACATAACACCATAGAATTTTGTAATCTTTTTGTATTAGTTTTGGACCGGCTGCAACTGTGAGGTAAAATCAGCACCTACTGATACAAAGAGCACTTACTCTGCATCCAGGACCCTGCCTGGTTTTCTTAGACCCTGCTAAGAAGGTGTTTGAGGTATCCTAACCTCAGATGCAAGTTAAGCTTGCATTTACAATTTAAGTTCATTGTCTCAACACATTTTCATCACTGTCACATCACACCAACACTTTTCTCTAGCATCTTTTCAATCAACATCTTCTCAACAACTTGTCTCTATCCTCTTCATTTTGTCCAAAAGGATTTAGTCAAAAATAATATTAGCAATTCAGTACATCACTGTCAAGTGCATTTTTCCTGTCATAATCATTCTGCTT
The DNA here is from genome assembly GCA_001517045.1 of Pseudotsuga menziesii. Classification (NCBI taxonomy): domain Eukaryota; kingdom Viridiplantae; phylum Streptophyta; class Pinopsida; order Pinales; family Pinaceae; genus Pseudotsuga; species Pseudotsuga menziesii. The sequence goes on from LPNX011151825.1 coordinate 45,092, forward strand.
CTACTATCACATCAACCACTGCTGTATCATTATCAAGTTGTTACTGTCACATCAATCACTATTATGTCATGGATGCACTGGCAACGTCATCAACTAGTCACTGTCATATTGTTGTAGGTGTCAAACTGTCATTATCACAACTTGATCAAGTTATCAAGAAGTCTCCCCAAGCACCACTACTGCTCATGTCTTCAATAGTTTGCTCATTCCTTCAAATCACTTTTCCGCATTCACTACAACTACAACCTAGCACTAAGAGCTTCAACCTTGGATGGTTAATCTTATCTTCATGTCAACACTAGTCAACTTGTCAATTTCAACCTTGACTAGTTATTAGCTCTGAGTACTCATATATTACATCATTATGCATACATTTCTATGTTTATCATACAAGTTGTTATACATACTAGAGAACACATCAATTCATAATGTTTTTCACTCGCAGGCTGTGTACCTACTCCATGCCAAAACGTGACTGTGTATGTATTCCTGATCTTATGGTGTCTGCAACCCTTTAAGTCTTCAAGATAAAGGTTGTCCTTTCAAGACTGTGTAACTCACACTAACTCTGTATTGTGTTCTGGAAAAGCTTAACCCAAGTTCAAGTCAAGCCAACTCAAGCACTACATGAGCACCACCTGATCCTTTTGCTGCCACACATTGCTTGTGTACATCATTGTACACGTCATCACATAAGGACACTACTCAAGTAGTTCTTAAACATTGTAGTCAAGATCTTTGAGCTGTGTATGTTTGTTATGGAATACCCCGACCACTGTCACACTTTGGAATGTGCATCAACCCCAATTATGCATCAACCTTGCATTTACCTGTCACCAACTCCTACTGTGCATTTTCCTATGCATTAACTTGTACTGTGTGTCATCTCAGTCATTCAGCTATAATTCATGATTGTCATAGCCTTTTAAGCTTGGATTGTGGGTTGTCTTGAACCCAAAAAAAATGTCATTGTGTAAATCTAAAAAAAAACTTGGTCTAAGACCTCTTCAAAGAACAGCAGTGAACATCACTCACATTGACTGCCATACTCTTGCGTGTATGCTTCCAAACATATCCAAAAGATCAATGGTGCTAACTGATGAACAAAATAAATGAGTCTTCTTTTCAATCCAGCGAAAAACCTCAGTCAACATGTGGAGAACAAGAGGACTGTTCTGCAATTAGCACTGTGGAAAATATTGGACTGTATGTTGGTATGTGCTAAAGAAGATACCCAAGCAAGTGTAGAAATCCTCCAACACTTGACTGCTGCTCCACAGTACACTGAGTTAGGGCATCATTTTATCTTCTCTGTTGCTGCTCCTTTTACACAATCACAACACAGTCACAAACCAACCCAAAGAGGAATACAAACAGTCACAGCCTAGCGAAAATCAGAGATGTTGAACTGCTATAAAATTTTGATGCCTTACTGTGTCTGAATATCAGAACTCCTGTACATACCTGAATTTCAGACTTCAACTTTCTTTCCTGTGGCTGCCACAGTGCATAAAAATCAGAGATTTATTGCTGCTTCTAGACCCCAATTTCAGAGATAGGATAAGCTTCAAATGTGCTACTGTTTTCACCCTATAAACAAATTCAGCCACTGTAAGTTTCTGTTTTTTTCAACAGTTTGAATTTCCTCAGTAAAACAGCCCAAAATTCCTCAGTAAACTAGCCCGAAATCCTTCAGTAAAATAGCCCAAAATTCCTCAGTAAACCAGCCCAAAATCCTTCAGTAAAACAACCCAAAATTCCTTAGTAAACCAGCCACCTCAGTTACGACCTCAATCCAAAAAATGACCTCAGAGCTCCTCCGAAATTATATTTTCAAAATGAGATTTGATAGGGTATTAATAGTGGTTTTTTTCGTCTAATTTGGACCTGACCTACATAAAAAATAATTTTATTTTTAATTTGAATTTTTAATTTTATTTATGGAGCCGACCTACATAAAAATAATTTTATTTTTAATTTGAAGCATGCTTACAAGTATGTGGGTTCGAGACCCTATCATACGACAATGTATGTGGGTGCCAACGTCTTCAATGTGTCATGTCCATAAGTCATTACCATTTTAAGGGTATCATCAACCTTTTATGTCACATATTCTTACTATTTAGATGGTCATAAGGGTATGTCTTCAAGTCACCAACACCCCAATAGTCATAAGAGGGACCAAGGGATCTTATTCAAAATCTTAGGGTATCAAGGTCTTCACAAAGGTTTCATGACTTCATTAAGTCATTAGTGACCATATCTTCATGTCACCTAACCATGTAAGTGCAAGTAGTGGGTTCCATGACCTTTCCAAGGCCATCAAGGTCTTCATCAGGGGTTCCAAGTCTTCATGGGCTTCTTCATCAAGAAAGGGGCAAAGTCCATCGTGCCATCACTTGTGGTGTTTCTAGTCCTTCTCTTAGGGTACCATGACACCATCAGAGCATGAATGACCATAGAATGGGTCATTAATGCTTCTCCAAGCCATTTAGGGATTCTCCATAATTTACCAAGGCTTCAAAACCATCTAGCAGGGCCTTCAACATCTTCAGAAAAGTGGTGGCCTTGTGGGTACAGGGACCTTATTAACTGGGTATAAGGTGCTTCAAGGCACAAACCCACGTTGTAAGGGATCCAAAGCACTACAAGGTGCAAGACCACTTTGTAAGGGTTCAAGACACTGCAGGTGGGACTTGGTGGCATCAATGACATCCTGTGGAGCCACTGCAAGTCCATGTTGGCATCAATGAAAATTTCATCAACAGGTTCTTCATTAATAAATTCACATAGTAAATCTACATATCCGAAGCAAGATTTGGTTCTCTTTATTTCTCTATGATTCTCTTCTGGAGCCCCATATCTTTCCACACCTTGGATAATTTCTCGTACCCAAGCAGGTTTCCTCTTCTGAGGATTCTTCTCTTGACGTGGATCTACAAGTCTTTGTGGTTCTTCAAATTCTCGATCTTCTTCTTGAATTTCTTCGTTCGTGGTTGTATCATGAATTCTGAGTGCTTCTTCTTCGTTAGTATCTTCAGCAAGTCTCTTTCTAGATTTGTTGTAAGCTGTGTCTTCATCAAATGTTACATCCTTTCTTATGTCGATCTTCTTGAATCCTGGGAAGTATATTCTGTAAGCCTTCAAGATTTCAGAGTATCCCAAAAATATGCCCTTCTTTCCTGAAGGATCTAGTTTTGTTCTCTTCTCTTTTGGAATGTGTATGTACACAGGACAACCGAATATTCTGAGATGGCTGACTTATGGTTTCTTGCTGGAGAAGACTTCTTCAGAAGTCTTGTTCTCGAGTACTCGGTGTGGATTATGGTTATGTACATACACTGCTGTTTTGGCTACTTCTGCCCATAGATGCATAGGAAAATATTGATCATGAAGCGTTGCTCTTGTAGCTTCCATGGTAGTTCTATTCTTCCTTTCTGCAACCCCATTATGTTGTGGATTATAAGGAGTGGACAACTCCCTCTTAATCCCTAATTCTTTGCATAAGTCTTTGAATTCATTTGATGTGAATTCTCTGCCATTATCTGATCGAAAGGTTTTGATCTTGTTTTCTATGTGGTTCTCGATCAAGGCTTTGAATTCCTTGAACTCGCTGAAAACTTCATCTTTGTTTTTCTTGAAGTAAATCCATGTCTTCCTAGAAAATTCATCAATGAAAGAAACATAGTATACATACCCGCTTAGTGAACTTGATGACATTGGTCCGCATACATCGGAGTGGATGATTTCCAAGATTCCTTTTGCCTTGCTCTCGCTACTTGGAAATGTCTTCTTTGTATTCTTTCCTTTTGCGCATCCTTTGTAGACCTCTTCATGTTTTGCTTGAATTTATGGAAGACCTTCAACAACTTTGCTTGCAAGTGGTAGTGCTTTGTAATGCACATGTGCAAGCCTTCTGTGCAATTGGCTCTACTGTGTCATGGACCATAGCTTGTTCTTGATGGCCCTTCAGTTTGTATAAACCTCCTCCTTCTTCTCCAATCACTATTGCATCGTCAATAGTCTTTCCTCTTAACCACATGAGGACTTGGCCATCTACAAATGAAACCCTCATGCCTTTTGCATCCAATGCCAATATGGATAGAAGATTATTCTTTAGTACTGGTACAAACAAGACATCCTTCATTTTCATAGACTTTCCAGAGTCTAGCTTGTAGGAGGATTCACCACCACATTTTATGGGATATTGGTAGTCATCCCCAAGCTTCACCTTACGGGGTGAATTATGTTCAGATAGTTTCTCAAAGGATTCCTTGAAGCTTTTCATGTGCTTGGAATCCTCACTATCAATAATCCAATCTTTGCTTCCATGAGTGACAATTCCCATGAGAGCGGAGATCAGAACATATTCATCTTCACTTGAAGAGTCTTCACTTTCTTATTTTACTCTCTTCCTGGGAGGATCATCATCCTCAGTAGTGTGAGCATGATGTCTTCTTTTGGAGTTCTTCTTCTTCTTGGATCCATTCTTATTCATGGGACAATTTATAGCAAAGTGTCATATTTCATCGCATGTATAACATGTGAGTTTGGATGGATCCATTCTTACAAGATTGTTTTTTTGATGAGAATGCTTACCTTGGTGATGATGATTTTCCCTTCTTCCTTTCTTGGAGTGTACTATGAGAGCTTGATCTTCACTTCCCATATTTTCTTCTCGAGATGCTATCCTAGCTTCTTGTTGAGAAAATTCTTTTCACAGTCTACTGAACTTGACCAACTTCTTTCTAGCACAGATTCCTTGGATGAAAGAATCCCATGACCTAGGGAGGCCATTCAATGTTGTCATCACAATTTATGCATTCTCCACTTCTTCATCTACTGCTTCCAACTGTTCTTTGATCTAGGAGACCCTTGTGAAGTAATACTGGATGGTCTCCTCAATTCTTCAACTGGTTCCTTAGAGTCATCTTCTGATTGATGTTCTTCCCTTCAAACAGTTTGGTTAGGGCATCAAACATGGCTTTAGGTGTCTTGAGGGAGGACACATGTGGAATGAGGTGATCCTTGATTGAATCAACAATGATCCTCTTTGTCGTAACCAACTTCTTCTTATGTAAGGCCTTGGACTCATCTCCCTCTGGAACTGTAACCTCCTCATGGATGTAGGAGTCCAACTCATTTTCTTCCAGGACTAGGGAGATCCTATACTTCCAAGTTCAAAAGTTATCAGCTCCCTCAATATTTTCATCAAGCTTGGTATGATGAGACATGTTAACTAAGAACCTCAAATGGAAATACAAAAGATTTAGATCTTACCAGGTCAAGATGTCAGATCTGTATTTGGAGCTGAAATCCTGCAGTGCTGGTTCAGGAACAAATTAGGGTTTTGCTTTTTCGGAGTTCTGTCCAACTAAATGATTTGAATTTGATCCCTAACTTCTATTTTGGGGAGGATATCAATCCAGGCCTGGGCTCACTAAAAAATTCCACTTCTGTGAAAATCCCTAATTTTGGACAGTAGCGTCGGGTCCAAAACTGAAAAACCTCAGAATTGGATTCTGCTTCGACAAAAAGATGCGCCCTAGGGAGGAGAGTTATTCCACCCTACTTTTGCTGAAAATATGTGGAGAGAGATCCACAAACTAGGAAGCCCTAGTTCCCACAGCTGCGTAGTGTCTTCTTCTCAGGTTATCTATGATACCATGTTAGATTTTAAACATTAAACTAGCATTTCATTAGGATCTTTAACTGAGAGAACAAGCACAACAATCAAACACAAGAGACAATGAACACAGTGTTTTTTCTCAAGGAAACCATAAATGGAGAAAACCCCACAACTTCCTCAGAGATAGAATCAGCACCAAAGTGAAACCCAAAAACAATAAGATGATCTCCCGACAGCTGTAACCTCTTTCTTCCTTGCCCCAGTGTCTTTCTCTTCCTCAGCATTGCACTACAATTGAGTGCGAGTGAGTGTGTGTTAAATAGAGAGGCTCTCTATTTATACTAATTCCTGACTTGACTAAACCCAACTAGGGTTGACTTCACTAGGTGAGTCTAATAACCCTAGTGCCCTGGAACTGTGGGGACTTTAACCCTTAGACAATAGGAGAGTTAACCACCTTGAATTGACATGACTTGTTTACATTATAGAAACTTCCCAATAGGAACATCGGGGCATGACATGACTCAAGTACATTACAAATACATCCCGAAATAAACATCATGTTACAATACATAAGAAATACAAGTGAATACATTCCGAAGTTACAATTACATCAACAGATAAAAGTGAAAAAATGAATGATATTGATGTATGGCACATATTCAATGATAATGATAATCATGTTAAAATAGATGTAGTTCTTCAACAGGAAAATGAACAGGTACAAGAACAAGTCCAAGAATAGGATGAAAGAAGCATGAACACTTCAAGAAGAAGTGATACATCATCTAAAGAAGATACAACCGAAAGCAGAAGAATAATGTATGAGACTCAAACAGGTATTGTAGTGCCTGTTATCGACTAATTTAAACTTAGGGTATTTTCCAAGTGAGCCACCAAGATCAGAACAAATCAATTGTTCTTACTCGATGCTCGGAAGTTCCATGGTTTCATCAGGGCCAGTTGTGGTCCCTTTTTCGCATATTCACACCCCCTCGGGAGAATTGTAATAAATGACATATCATGATGGTTTCTTTTTGTAAAAAGCTTGGCCTTATTAGGACTTTTTCATCAAGGAAATATTCCTCGAGTTTTTTTTTCTCTCGTCAATTTTGTGATTCTTTTTTAAGCGACATATAATTTTTGAGATTTTCACTCAAAATCCTCCAAAGACGGGATGGTGAAATTGGTGATTATGTCTTAAAAGGTTGTTAGCCTAGGTTCTATGTATTATACCATTCTATTCATAGTCCCAAAAAAATTTGGAAATGTGCTAAGTCTTTCATATGATTTTTTAATTTTTAGTTTTTTAATAAAATCGTCGATAGGGTGTATTTTAATTGTAAAAGTTCAAAAGGTCATAAAATTGGGCCTAGGGAGCCAATTTGGTCATGGAGATGCTAAGTTTTGGACCCAGATCCCCCACTAAATACCTAAACCCACTTTTGAGGGTCAAGTTATTAATTTTCAATTATTAATTTTTATTTTATCTCCAAAATGACTCAGAGAGTCAAATAAATGGGAAAATTGGAGAAAATTCAATTCCTAAATCAAAGGCAACTTGTCTAGAACTTGTCTCTGAGGTGTAAAATTTGTTGAGGATATTGTATGGGAAATTTATGAGAATAGATCAAAATATTCAATCATCAAAGGAGGATCTCCAATCACTTCCACAAAAGGGGGGCACATTCTCTCATGGAGGGTGTTTTTTTCCACTTGGATGAAGTGGTTAGAGGAGGCAGAGGCTTACCAAACCAAGTGGAATACATAAATATAGGTGGAATCATTATCTCCCATGAATTAAAACCTCCTCCCACCTTTTTCTCAACCCCCAAAACCACCTAACACTTGGAAAATTCGCCCCCTTGGGGTTTGAGCTCCACTTTCACTATAAAAGTAGGGTCTTTCTCTTGTTTTAGGAGGGATGTATTGAACCTCTTCCAATTGTAATTTTTTTGTTGATATTTTTTTAATAATATTGAATTTTTTGGAGGCTAATATTTTACATTGCATTGTGAGCTTGTGACTTGGTTAAATTTGAGGTGAAATCGATTTAATCACATGCTTTATTTTTATTAAATGATGTGTTTAGATATAGTTTAATTTTAATAAGTATTTGTTGTTTTCAAGCTATTTATTTTAATTTAATTAGTATAATTTTTTAGGAGCAACATACTGTAGTTGGTTATATATATATATATATATATATATATATATATATATATATATATATATGTTTTCCTACTTTTTTTTATTGATGAGATTAACTAGATCTAACCTTGTTTGTATGAGAAATTGTGTAGATTTTGCAAGATTATCTCAGGTAGAAGGGGATTGGATCTCAGTTGCATAAAATTATCTTTTACAATAGATATTTTGCTTTGCTTTAAATATTTATTTTTCAGATCCCTCTCTCCTTCACTTCTTTCAATCATGGGCTTGGGGTTTTCACTATTCTTCTCTAAACAAATCAATCTTTCTTATTGGTTATGGTTAATTGATGCTTAGTAATTTTGGATAGATAATTTTGATATCTGAAATATTATATTACATAGGCATATATATCATATCTATATTCATTTTTAAATATTCAACTTAAACTAGATCCGATTTAGTCTCTCAAAGTGTCTTTTTTGATAAAAAAAATTACAATTTTTTGAGCATTTTGATTAGTGTAGATTATGAATTTGTTTTGATTAATCTAAGACATTATAACATATGTAAATCACTATTTTAATAAGGTTTTCAGAAAAGGATGTGGACATATTGTTCAAATTTCGAGTTTTGGGTCACCTAGGACTTCAAAAACTCCATCCTCCATTCCTTTTCTTCTTTCCTTTTATGTTCTGGAAGAACTGTAAGCCTTTCAATCCTTTTCAAGGATCAAATTGCAATAATAAATCATATTTTTATCATATTGTAAAATTCATTAATAAATAAAGCAAGTGGACTACACAACTCCCACACTCCATCCCCCCTGGGGGGATTCATAGTCTCTTTCATGGTTTGCATCAAACTAATCAACACTTGCACACACTCTGCATTTAAAAAGGTTGTATAGTTTAGTTTTTTTTCTTTTATTTCATCTTTAAATTCCATACCCGACTCGTCTCCACTAAGTATGCTCTTTCCACCAACTAAAGGCGCTTTGTCGATTATTTCTGGATGATCAAAAATTGACACATAGTTGAATTTTAATTGGTCATTAGTGTATTCGATTCTACAAACATATTTTTCTTCATCAAATTGGAATTTTTTTTTCTTAAACTCGTGTATGCTCTTTCACTCTGCATGATTTTCCTGGTCGTTGGGGAATCAAAAGTGGTTTTCGACACTCTCTAAATTCCTCACATTAATCTAATAATTCATTAATAAAATCAACTAACCAAAAAAACATTACGAAGTTCCGACGTACGATACTTGAAAATCATGGGAAAATTCTTCAGAGGAAGTGGGAAACACTGAGTAGCGACCTCGAGATACAGTCAGGATACATCCTTGTTGGTGTAGTGTTGGACACCTTTCTCAGAGACTCTGATTCAGACCACATTTCTGAGTGAGGAACCACTTCTGTCATTTCCATATATATTCTCAGTACTTTCAGTATATCGAGAATCCCCTTCCTGTAACTCAACTCATATTTCAATAATTAAAACTATTTAAGACACATTGAAAAACATTTCATTTCAACAACATTATTTTTCTTTGACTCCATTGGCACTAATATGATTCATATTTATTTTAATTTTCTTATGTGTTGATTTTATGTTGCTACCTTCTTGTAACTCAACTCATATTTCAATGATTAAAACTAGCCAAGACACATTGAAAAACATTTCATTTCAACAACATTATTTTTCTTTGACTCCATTGGCACTAATATGATTCATATTTATTTCAATTTTCTTATGTCTTGATGTTATGTTGCTAGAATATTTATTTAAATTTTCAAACAATCTTGTCTCAGTAATTTTACTTCAAAAACTCCTATACAACTTACTTCCATAATTAACAACTAAAACTTAAGATCCTTAGACAACTCTTTTTTAGGGACCACCCCCCTTTGCTTCATTAGGAGTTTTTCTTAAATAGAGGAGTCAAGATCAAGTCACAGTACTTGACTCGAGACTTTCCCCCAAGGACACACCTAGAAGCTTAAAGGTTTCTATTGCACTTAACCCCTAGGTGTGTGAAAGGTGGCAACACTTCTTGGGACAGTTGTCGGGGATAAATATTTCTATTCCCAGGTTATGACTTTTGTTTTCTTTATTTTTTGTTTTTTCTTTGTTTGATGAATGATTAGAATAGATTTTTGATTCTTTGTCTAGCGACTCCACCAACATTTTTTCCGTTATAAAAATAAAAGAAAAAAATTGAAATTTTTGTGAAAGATTTATGATGCATATTTTTCTTTTCATGTGGTGACTCCATTGAAGGGATAAAACCCTTGTTTCTCACAAATATTGTTGAGATAGATTGTGTGTAGATGATCTCATGAAAAAACTCAATATTCACAAAAGTTGTACTTAGGGTATTTTCCAAGTGATCCACCAAGGTAAAAAACAAATCAATCGTACTTACTTAGTGCTTAGAAGTTCCATGGTTTCATTAGGGCCAGTTGTGGTCCCTTTTTCGCATGTTCACACCCCCTCGAAGGAATTGTAATAAATGATATAGCATGATAGTTTATTTTTGTAAAATTCTTGTCCTGCTTGGTACTTGGTCATCCAGGTCATTATCCTCGAGTATGTTTTCTCTCGTCAATTATGTGACACTTTTTTAAGCAACATACGAGTTTTTCACTCAAAATCCTCCAAAGTCGAGATGTTGAAATTGGTGATTAATAAAATTAAATAGATCAATATGATATCTTAATTATGATTTTAATTAGCAATACATATCAAATATAGATTCATTTTAAAATATTCGTCTTGAACTAGATTCGATTTAGTCTCTCAAAGTGCCATTTTCAATAAAATATTTACATTTTTTTGAGCATTTTGAGTAGTGTAGATTATGCATTTGCATTGATTAATTTGTAACATTTTAACATATTTAAATCTCTAGTTTTTATCATATTTTGAGAAAATTAGGAGGACATACTACTCAAATTTCGAGTTATGGGTCATTCAGAACATCAAAAACTCCATCCTCCATCCCTCTTCTTCTTTCATGTTCTCTCCCGACAGTATTGCAAGCCTTTTGATCCTTTTCAAGGATAAAAGTGCAATCATAATTCATATTTTCATCATATTGTAAATTCAATAATAAAGAAAACAACTGGTATACACAATGCCCACACTCACCCCCCGGGGGGGGATTCATAGTCTCCTTCATGGTTTGAATTTTACTAATAAAAAAATGTACACACTCTGCCTTCTAGAAATATTGTATAGTTTAGTTGGTTTCCTTTGATTTCATCTTTAAAACTAATACTCAACTCGTTTCTATGAAGTATGCTCTCACCACCAACCAAAGGATTTTTGTTGATTATTGATGGATGATCAGAAAGTGACACATAGTTGCAGTTTAATTTTTCATTAGTGTATTTGATTTTACAAACATATTTGCTTCATCAAATTACAATAAAAATTTTGTTGTAAACTCGTGTATGCTCTTTCCTCTTCGATCTTTTCCTGCTCATTGGGAAATCAAAAGCGGTTTGCGACACTCTTTAAATTCCTCACATTAATCTAATAATCAATTAATAAAATAAACTACCCGAAAAAACATTATAAAGATTTGGAATATTATATTTGACAATCGTGGGAAAATTCTTCAAAGGAAGCAGGAACCACCCATAACATTCTACCCTCTTCTATAATATATCCTATTTAACAAAAAGAGAAAAGATTCTTAGAATAATTTGTATTTCGGGCATAACTTGTCTCTCTTAACTTGGAATTAGGTGGACTTTGGACAATTGGAAAGGTATTGAAATTCTATACAACTTTTCTCTTTTTTCTCTTTTAAAAAACATCTTTTAAAATATGCTTTGTTACTAAAATTCCATCCTCGGAAAAACGGTAAGGAATTAGGAAAAATAAAAACAAAAAAGTTGTAGAGAATTGAAATACCTTTTCAATGGTCAAAAGTCCTCCTCATTCTGAGTTATGAGCGAAAAGGTATGCTTAAAATACGAAAGAGTCTTGGAATATTCTAGTATTTTTTCAAATAGGATACATTTTCGGAAAAATAAAACCTTATGACTGAGTAGAGACTTCGAGATAAATTCAAGATACATCCTTGTTGGTGTAGTGTTGGACACCTTCTCAGAGACTCTAATTCATCCCACATTTTTGAGTGAGGAGCCACTTTAGTCATCTTCCGAACATATTCTCAGTACTTTTAGTATATCGAGAATCCCCTTCCCATAAATCAATTCATATTCTAATAATTAAAACTGACCAAGACACATTGGAAAACATTTCATTTTCAACAACATTATTTCTTTACTTTGACTCCATTGGCACTAATCTAACTCGCTATATTTCACATTTTTTTATGTGATGATGTTGCTGGTGAAATTCTTATTTAAATTTGAAAAAAATCATGTCTTAGTATTTTATTCCAAAAACTCCTAAAAAATTACTTCCATCCTTAACTACTAAAACACAAGAGCCTTAATTAAAGTCTTTCTTAGTAAACACCCCCATTGGCTTGATTAGGAGTTTTTCCTAGACAAAGGAGTCAATATTAAGTGGAAGCACTTGAATCAAAACTTCCCCCCAAGGACACACCTAGCAGCTTGAAGATTTATGCTGTGCTTAACCCCTAGGTGTGTGAAAATTGTCAACACTTTTTGGCATCGTTGTCGAGGACAAATATTTCTATTATTGGGTTACGACTTTTGTTTTATTTCCTTTTTGTTTTTTATTTGTTTGATGAATGTTCAGAATATATTTTTGATTTTTTGTTTGGCGACTCCATTGAAGGGACAAAAATGGTTGAGATTGATTATGTGTAGATGAGCTCATGCAAATAGTAAAATTTTAAAGCTCATTATTTGGCAGCTCTGTGTATATCAAATTCTTTCTATTTAGTAAACAATATGGATGAGGAAAAATCTCGGATTTCCATTGAATATCCTTCCATTAACTTCTCAACATACCAAGATTCCCTTTTTATCATAATGGTGAAGATATATCTAATCGTCTACCTATCTTTTGGGGAAATACGCATGCAGAGGTCCAACATGTCATATCTTTCCTTAAAATTATAGTTGAATTCAATTTTTTGTATGAATATAATATGATGGATGTTAGCACTCAGAATGTACCCAGGTTGTAAAAGGCACACCCCGAGGTAACAGCAAAACCACTTTAGGAAGATATTGGTAATTTCTCCCAGAGAGGGATCTCTCAACATGAACTTTACAAATTGCAAGACCAAACGGTAACAATATTTAAAGGTTTATTTATTTCATTGAAACAATCACATATCCATTGGGCAACGGAGTCATATACATATAAAAAGATTCCCAAAATGCATACACAGGATTTTTCAAAGGCAAGATAATCACATAATTGCAGTCATTTCATTTGTCAGGGTGGAAATAGAAGAAATGAGGGAACAGCCCATCAATACAGAGCGTCTAAGACGAATTCCATATCAACTTTAGTAGAAAAGATCATATAATACCTGAAACGATGAATAGAGCATAAGCATATGAATTCTAAACATCAAACACTATGTTCCAGATACGACAGAAAAAATAGAATGGAGAGTTACATAGGAAAAATTACAAATCACACAGAGAAAGAAAGCACGGACTGCAATGTCAATGATACATGAATCTCTGAAAAAGAACTCTCATGCATTCATTTGGTATTAAAAAAAAGACAGATATGTTCTCCACAAATTACTTCATCTGATGGGTTCCAACCCCCATCTCATAAAAGAGATACAAATTTATAGATCAAACAATAAGTCTGCCTCCAGCAGATCAATAACAGAATGACCGGCGTAAATTAGAGTTTGTAACTGAAATCCTACACCACTAGGAAGTTGTTACAATTCCATTCCTAACCGATCATAAAGCATGAAACAACTAGATAACAAACTTTGGTCCATCAGCTCTGAATCTTTGCCCCAACAGCTCCACGTCTTTGCCCCATCAGCTCCGAATCTTTGCCCCAGCAGCTCCACGTCTTTTGCCAAATCAGCTCCAAGTCTTTGCCCCATCAGCTCCACGGTATCTGCCACTTGTTTCCTACAGAGGAAGAGTAAACTTTGTTTTCCCCAGCCGCTCTACAGCCTTCCACTGTTCGGAACTTGGGGTGTCGCTTTCCATCATTTCCCAGATGGCTACCTCGAGCTTCATGTATGTTTCGTAGGACTTTTTAGGCAATCTGGTTCTGATAGCTGTGAACTTCTGCAGGACTTTGAAATCTTCAGTTAGCACGTCCACAATGTTTGTCCCGACAGGCTCTTCTCCAGCTCATTAAACTTTTAATGGTCCATACGAGCCTTGACAATCAGGTGATTATAATGTTCCTGCGGGAGCATTCGACCCTTTTCGTTCCAGAAGCATGGCAACCCATCTTCGAATAGCCCTTCAAACTCTTTTTTGAACCTGTTGACCTATACCATTAATTCTTCTGATTTGTCCTGAACAATCTTCATTAACTAGTGCTTGTGAATGATTTTCTTTGCTGACAGGACTATTGAGACTCTGTCCTTTATGTCCATGTCATGCAACTTTTGATATGTTAATGAATTCAGGAAATCCAGGGTGTTTTGGGCTATAGCGAGAGGTCTTTTCGCCATGTGTTCGTTTACCACTCTCAATCTTTGCTGAGCTGAATCTATCAATCCACACAAATCATCAATATAATTAAGGTAATTCCTAAACTTGGTAACTTCAATACTTAAGGTGTCCCAAATGATATGCTTCGCCCCCTGAAGGGGGCCTTTCCTAATACATTTTTCTTTCAGTTCATCAACCTTCTGCTGTAATTGGCTCCTGTCCTGTAAGAGCTGCATTCTGCTTTTGCTTACCTTGGTTAAATCGGCTTTCACCTTTTCATTCTCGGCTTGCAATTCCTTAATAGTTTCCTCCCTTAAACTCACTTGGGACATAGACTCCAACAGGTCATCTGCAGAACAATCAGCTAATGGATTTCAGATATCTACAATAGATAAGTCGTCACTGGCAGGGGTTTGGCTTATTAGCTCATCCATAATCTCCTTTTCCACAGTCTGATCTTTCTTCAGCACAGAAATTTGGGACAGTAGTTCTTCCTTCTCGGCATTCCACTTATCCTTCTCCTCTTGTAGCTCTCTAGCCTTCCCTTTCTATTCCATCATCTCCTGATGGAGTTTGTCTTTCTCCTCCTGGAGGGCTAGCAATTCAGCTGATTGGACATGTTCTGAGCCTGGCATCTTCAACCTCTTCTTCAAAACTTGTAGGGAATTATCTTTCTCTTCTAACAATTTCTTTACGGCCTGGGTATTGTCTGAGCTGGCGATGTCTGCTTGCAGTTTTTTCACCTGGACAACATTTGCTTTGTTTTCCACTTTCTCATGTCTCAATTGGACTTCCAACTTGTCTACCAACGCTTGCAACTTATTTATCGTCATCATGGCTTGCAACAGGTCTGAATAAAGAATGTCGCTGGTTTGCTTGTGCAACTGTATTTTGTCTGGAGTACTGATTTTGTCCAGACGAATTTCTATTTCAGACATTCTTTTATCATTCACAATGGCCATCTTGAAAGTATTTTTCTCTGCATCTCTAAGAGAAACTAGAGATGTTTTAGAACTATGCAGTTTCCTTACCCTCGGGAGCAGATTTCTCGTTTCCCCCAGGGATTGCTTCCTCTTTTCTAGGTAGCTCGTCTTGAGCTCTTCTTTTGATTTAAACAAGGGGCCAGACTCTGGACTGTTACCGTCACCTTCTGAATCTCTAAAAGAAAACTGACTGACCTGTACTGTCTTCAGGGGAACCAAAGCATCCTTTTCGAAAACTCCAGACGCCCCTTCATCCACGATCTCACCTCCTTCGAGCAACCTCGCCTTCTTATGGGATGTTTCTTCATCCATATCCATACTCTCGGCTTCGGCCAAACTCCTCTTGACAGCAACACTGACACCCTCTGTGATTTGGATCTCTGAACGAGATGTAGGATGTGCCTCTGTCTCAGCTTTGGACTCGTCAGTGAATTGGAGAAAATTAGCTGTTTCAGCTAACCCTTCAACAGCTTGATGCTCGAACGGTTTGTTCCTGTTTGCTTGCTTTCTTAATGATATCACCTGGTGAGGGTCGTAGTTCATATTTACATCCTTAATGAAATCCATAGGTTCCATCAGTCTCTCTATACATGCCAGGGCACCTTTGCATTTAAAAATGAAAGGGCCGACCTTAAAAGGAAATTTAATATTCAAAGATTTTCGGAAAGCACCGAAGTGCTCCTCCTCTGATAACAACCTTTGTCTCATAAACTCCAGAGCAAAAATCCTTGGAGTTAAAAAAGAAGGCAACCTATAAGGCTGACCGGTAAAGCCGTACACTCTCAAAACAGTGTAATCTTTGTACAGGAACCAGTCTCCCACCCGACCTTCTGGTGAAGACTGCATCAAATATTTCATTTCATCGAAGACCCGGGGCAATTCTCCATCAAACAGCATCCTGTATATTTCGGACATGATCGAATTGGCAAATTCGATCAGGTGGATTTGCTTTGGCAAATCAGAAGAGGACAGAGTACTCAAGAACTTCAATTCGGTAACATTGGAACATATCAACATGTTAAGTAAGTGTGTTTGAAACCTAAAAAACTGGACCTTGGGAAATTCAGTCAGCTGGAGGTGGATTGCTTCGGCAAGATACTCGTCTAAATTAAGTACAAGAACTGACTGGGACTCGGGACTCAAAAAATTTACTTTTAATAGGAAACCAAGGATAACATCACCTATACGACAATCGTCATCTATACCTAACACCTGACAAACCAAAGACATTACCAATTGCGCCTTAGTTCTAAAAACGTGCAAGGGGTAAGGTAAGGAAAGGCCTTCCAAGGACCGACCTTCCTTCAGGATACTTGACAGGAATTGAGAGCGAGCGTCGATTGGGCAACTTCGGAAAAAATCAGCAAGGATAGATTCATTTACAGACTCACAGTTTCCAGGGTAACTTTCGGGCAAACTAAGATTTTCTCTTACTACTGAAGCATCAATTTTACACAATATCCTAGATGCGGACTGACTCACAATGACCCTCTGAGAGGGAGAATAATTTACCGCGCACCATTCGGCAAATTCAGGGAAGTGGAGGGTTTGCTTCAAGGCGAAAAAGTATAAAAAGGACTTGCACACATTTAGAACATCATTTCCCTGCAAAAAAATAAGACCATAACCTTTCTTTGCTGCCAGACACACTTCCTGTAGACAGGAAAGGGTCGCAGACACCTCTGTGTCTATCTACCAAGAATTCTTCCCTTTCATCCGGGACCCGACCAGACACAGAAGCTTCGCTCTGTTGGTCCATTTCTCAATTTATAATAATAATTGGGCGAAGAAGTTACAGGATCAAGGTCCTACCTGGCTCACTGTGAAGGCGCGTGTTCGGAGTGCGTCTGGTACTGACAACTGGAAGCGCCCAAATCGACAGGTCCTTTTTGCCGGGTCTCGAGCAATAAAATAATCGCAGAAGAGGTCAATTCTGCCTTTATAGGACCGCCCCGATTTGACACGTGGGAAGCATTTATTTCCGCAACCACTACTTATCTCTAACAGCCGTGCATCTGTCTCCTCCGGGTTCATTTCCGACCTTTGATCTCTTCTGTGCAAATTTATGGCCTTCGGATCGTACATTACGTGTCCTTTTCCGCCGGGCATCTTGGCGCTAAGCACCGTGTAAGTTTCCATTCCGGGGTCGCTCGTGACCGTCGATGTGACGTACTTCCACCCCTCATCGTTGGATTAAACGCCACGTCCCACATTCCGCTGAGCCGTCTGGCCTAAACTACCGTGCAACTCTGGGTTCCGGAAACATCTACAGCCATCGATCTGATCTTCCTTTACCGGCGGGCCGTTGGATCATATGGCGCCCACTCAATTCCGCTGGGATCCTTCGCTTTATCCGTCGGGCCACTTAGATCAGTGGAATTACTCCCCGCCGTTGATGCGATCTGCCTTCAGCTCCACACCGTCGGATCAAGCACCACGTACCCGATTCCGCCGGGAAATCCAGGATTATACTTTGCGCCTGTTCTGCCTCTGGAATTCTTTCCGGCTTGATAGGATTGCCCAGCGCTCGTCAACCGTCCGATCATGTGACACGTACCACATTTCGCTGGGCGATGTGAGTTTATCCGGTGCGCAAGTTTCCATCCCAGAATCACTGTTAGCCGTTGATCTATTACCCTCTGATCTCCAACCGTTGGATCGAGCAGCAAATAATGAGTTCTGCTGGGTGGCTCAAAGGTTATCCCACGTGCATGTTCATCCCCCGGAAATCAAAATGGCTGTCGATCCACGCTGTCTTTAATCCTCGGCCATCGGATTAACCTCCACGTACCCCTTCCGCTGGAAGCTCTGGTGCTTATCCGCCGCGCAGGTTCCAGCTGCGGAATCAATCCCAGCCGCCGATGTGATCCGATTTCGTCCCTCCACCGTCAGATCGAGAGGAATATATGTGATTCCGCCAGCTCCCATTTCTTTAACTAACTTGCACTTTCTCCCTGTGGATTTGTTATGAACCGCAGATCGTCCCTGGATCAATTCGTAACCCTTGATTTGCGCAGGCGGCTAAAGGCTCGAACTTCTGCTATCCTCCTCGCATGTCTTGAAAGGCGGAGGGAGTATCAGCCATGGATTGGCTCCTTCTTTCGATCACAGCCTAGGATTTTGCTAACTTGGCTGCTCTTTAGACCATTACGTCACTTTTGTACTATAATCTTTAAACCAAAGTATTTAAACAACACAATTTTACCTCCCCTTGGTCTTATATCTCTTTTGTTAAATACAGGTGTTAACAGCTGGCTCCATCTGGGGATGATATCCTCCCTGCGAGGTATCAAAGAACTTGTAGACCAGGTGCCTACTTTTCACTTTGCATAATAATTTCCAAAAAAACCCATTTTTCATTTTTTGTGCATATATCATTTTTATGTATTTTTTTGAGGAAAAAGGTAGCATGCCTCCGGGATTTTTTGGGGCTTTCACTGTAAGCTCCAAATATCTTCGGCCTACCATTTTTATTGGCTTGTAAAAGAAAAATATGTACAGTCTATAATACAAGCTTTACCTTCCTCCCCTAGGATAGGTAATGCTTCAGATATCTCCCATTGACAGGGTTGCTCTCAAGAGGAACCCCATTTGTGTACTCTAGCAAGAATGCATTTTGCCCTCTATATCCAGCAATAACATAAGGTCCAACCCACATAGGGTCAAACTTCCCGTGCTTTTCTTCATTAGGGTCATCCCACTTCAGAACCAGGTCATCGATCTGGAACTGTTCTTCTTTGACTCTTCTGTCAAAAGTACTTTTCATTTTCTCTTGATGTGACTGTACTTTATTATAGGCCTTATACCTTCGTTTGTCTAGCTCAATGATCTGATTTATCCTCCGCTGTATGTGGTTTGGTTCCTCTTTCTGATCTTGGAAATATCTCATAACTGGGACCCCTAATGACGCCGGAAAGATGACTTCAGTTCCATATACCAGTTGGAAAGGGGACATGCCAATTGCCCTTTTTGTGCTAATCCTGTCAGCCCATAGAGCATATTTGAGTTTGGTGTGCCAAGATCTTTTGTTCTCCTCCAACAGCTTTTTGATGATCCTTACCAGACTTTTGTTTGAAGACTCGGCCAACCCATTTCCTTGAGGATAGTAGGCTGTCGAATGATTCAGGCTTATGTGATACTTATGACAAAAATTTATCATTTTCCTGGACTTGAAAGCGGCGGCATTGTCTGTCACTATTCTTTTTGGACATCCAAATCGAGCCAGTATATTCTCTTCAAGAAATTCCATGATTACATTTTCAGTGGCCCTCCTGGTAGGAATTGCTTCTATCCATTTGGTAAAATAATCTGTAGCCGTCAAAATCCACCTGTGTTGACCTAATGAATTAGGGTTTATTTCTCCAATAAAATCTAAACCCCATTGCTGGAAAGGTGCCTCTACTGTTATTGGATTCAGAGGAAGAGGTAATACTTTTCTCTTACCGTCGAAAATTTGGCATTGATGGCATTTGCTGGTTTCTTTATATACATCTGAGAACAATGTAGGCCAATAATAACCAGCTCTTAGGATTTTGTTGGCTGTCACCTTCCAGGAATGATGTTCTCCACAATATCCCCTATGGAATTCTCTTGAAATTTGCTGGGCCTCATCCCCCAAAAGACAGTTTAGTAGAACCCCTCCAGGGTCTTTCCAATAGAGGTATTTATTTATGATACAAAATTTGGCAGATTTTAACTTCACAGATCTTGCTCTTGACTTACTTAATCCTTCTGGTGCTTGCAGATTGCGGAGGACAAATACAATATCAGAATACCATGGAGAAGTTACAAAATCAATCATCACCTCTATATCTGTATCTAACTGATCAGGTTGATGAGATAAGAAATTTATTTGCAGAGATTCACAATTTGAGTTTGTCATCATCTTTTCCAATCCTTGTCCTTTGATCAACTTCGTGGGCTTTATCTCTAGTTCATATTCCAATAAGGTAGCTATCCATTTGGTTCTCCTGCCTTCTGGATCAGGTTGGGTCAAAATTGCTTTCACAGCAGCGGTTGGGACATGTGCAATTACATGTGAATGCAGAACATACACTCTGAAATCTTTTAATGCTTTAACTAAAGCATAGGCTTGCTTTTCCATGATGTCATATTTCAATTCTCCATCCCGAAGTATCTTACTGAAGAAAGCTATAGGTTGTTCCTGGTTTTCGTCATTCTTCTGCAATAATACTGCTGCTATAGTATGCTCTGAAGCATAGGAGAATATTGAGAATTCTTTGGCAAAATTTGGACTTACCAGGACAGGGGCTTCTGAAATAGCTTTCTTGATTCCCCAAAATGACTCCTTGGCTTCTGCACTCCATTTTATTTCATGACCCTTTTTCAATATGTTAGTAATACACATTAAAATCTCAGCAAAGCTTGGTATAAATCTCCTCAAGAAATTTACCTGTCCCAAAAATGACTGTATCTCTTTTTTTCTTCTGGGCTCTCCCACTTCCAGGATTGCACTTACTCTCTCAGGATCAATCTTTATGCCATCTTTGGATATTATATGGCCTAGCAGTTTTCCTTCCTCTAGTGCAAAATTAGATTTCTTCGGATTTAGAGATATACCGTATTTCCTGCACTTCATGAAAACCTTCTCCAGATGATGTAGATGTTCTTTGTCGGACTTAGAGTAGACTGTGATATCATCCATGTAGATCAGCACAAAAACTCCAATTTCCCCTGCGAAAGCGATGTCCATAGCTCGCTGGAAAGTGGCTCCTGCGTTCATTAAACCAAAAGGCATCTTTGCATACATGAAAGTGCCCCATGGTGTAGTAAAGGCAGTCTTCTCCTGATCTTCTGGTAACACCTTGATCTGGTTGTACCCGGAGAAGCCATCCAGCATCGAAATCCTTTCAGCTCCCACCACTTGCTGCAACATGTGATCCATCTTGGGTAGGGGATAGTTATCTTTCATGGAGACTTTATTCAAATTGCGAAAATCTATGCACAGCCTTATCTCTCCACTCTTTTTTCTGACAGGGACCAAATTTGCAACCCACTTAGAAAATCGGAGGGTTATGATAATCTTGGCCTCAAATAGCTTCTTTATTTCTTTCTCAATGATAGGGAGCAATTTAGGGTTGATCCTCCTGAGCTTCTGCTTAAAAGGCCTCTCTCCAGGCTTTATAGGAATAGTGTGCTGTATGATAGATGTAT